>JBCAUA010827849.1:0-14357 GCA_038406235.1 Peronia verruculata
CCTTCTACAAACCTGGATTGGACGTGTGTGAGCGCTCTCTTTATCGCCTCCACTTCGGCATCATAGTTGGTAGCCCCAAGGCCGCACGGGCCACTGAGTTTATCTGGCCTTTCCCCGTCAGGGTACTCGATGTAAACGCCAGTGCTGACTGCTCACCTAACACTGGTGTGGTTGTGAATGGCATGGAAAGATGTAGTCAAGACAGCTCCAGTAAATCTGCTTTATTCTGTGTATGCTAAGCATGGATGTCTGGGTTAGGACCATTTCTCTCACTGCTTGTGATGCTGCTGGTGGAGCTGCAGTAACCGCAAATCGTGTGCATCCATTAAACTAGTACTGTTTCAGACTTTTTTTTTTTTTTTTGGGTCGGTCCAGCTCTTCATTGTCAACACCATTCATGCTATTCTTTGAAAACTATGGAATTACTTCTTAGAAATGTTATGTCATCTGAAACTTCTGCTGGTTGCCACTTTTTTTTTTTTTTTTAACCCGCTACTTAAATGACAAATAGGATCTTTTTCTTCTTTTGGTCTGAGAGGACTAAATGTTATGTACTGTCAGAGGCCAAGGTTTTACTGTGAAGGGTAATGGATCATGGTGTAAGGTTCTACAGATAATGCATAACAAAAGCATATATGCGGAATAAATAGCATCTCATGCTTATTAACTTTCCACATTGCAACATCATCATTTCACTTTCCTCAAGGCGAATAGTTGCATGGATAAGCTTCAATAGAAGGCAGTTTCAATCCTTCATGTAGCATGGGCTGTGCACAGTAAGCAACAACCAAGTCAAAGTGGCTGATGAAAATGTATATACAATCAAATGGAATGAAGATATTAGTCTAAAGTATCATAGTTCTAATCTACAAGTCATACTTTAAACTTTGTTTCAGAAATTAGCTCATTATCTACAAGTTGCTGAATTTTGTAATGAAGAGAAATGTATTTTTTATAAAGGCACTTGAGTGCAAACTCTAGATGTGCAGACTTACAAAAGAAAAAAAAAATAATTGAAACAGTTGTAGAAGTTGTTCTGAAACATATATCTTCATAAGAATTAGGAAGAAATTTGTCATGCTAGAGGTGCAGAATAATGTTTGGAGGTGAAAATTACTGTTTAAATTACAGTACGTTAGACATTGCAAAAGTGGAATTTTCTTGTTAGTGTTTGTTATTAGTATTCATATGAATAGTTGCAGCAAGTGCCCTGTCATTGAAGGTGTTAACATGAAAGGTGCCAAAATAGCAAACAATGAAAAACAATAGTGGAACATCATGAAGATAGTTTATCAATATTAGTTAGTGTTTTTTTGGGGGTGGGGGGGGGGGAGGGGGGCTTTGTTATATCTGCCTGCATTCGCTTACGCCAATGCCGAGCTCAGTTACAAACGCAAGGATAATTAAGTAATAGTCTTGTTTAGATTTTTAGAAAGGGTGATACTTTAAAGTCTAAAAACGTAGAAAGAAGTGCCAGAAGATGGCTCTGTTGAACTCCACATGCATATGATACAGTGTTTCGCTTCACAACTGTCCACCCCTTTATAATGTAGTCTCTTACTCCTTTACCTTCTCCATCAACTCCGCTCCCGCCTTGTTCTCAGGTATTGTGAATGCATTACACACTTTGGGCTCCCTCAGTTATAGAAGAGATACCATTGTAGTCTTACAAGTACACCAACCTTCAGATTTCCTTTTCCAGACAGCAGCATGCTCCACTTTCAACTCATCATCATATTTCCTTCAGTGTAGTGTCCTTTTTACTTTTATCATCTTTCTTTATGTGCGGCAAGTGTGCTTATCATTGACAATCTTTACAGGTCATTTCTGCCAGTGTGATGTTTTTTCTGTGCAATTTTTTTGTTTTATTTTGTTTTGTTTTTTTCTTTGCCACATTGATTTAGCTTTTGATTGTTTAATATACCATTTTTTTCTTGGGCTTTGTAGACAGATGAAGCGATCAGCAAGGCGTTGTTGTTATGGTTATTGTCACTGTTGTTTTTAGCGGTTTGTGCATGCAGTTTTATGTGTGGGAATGTCCTCATTGCATATGGCAGCATGAGATCTAGGTGCCTCAACAGATCTGCCAATGCTTTGGAAACAAAGGAAGAAAAATTCACCACCCCAAATCTTCTTTCCCCCTCCTCCCCCCAAAAAAGCAGTCTCTTTCATCTTTGTCATTGTGAGCTGCAGCCTTTTTTTTTTTTTTTTGTCATGACCACTGACTGTTGTGATTCTTGAGACTTTTATTACCTTTCTGCTCTTGCCCTGTGGTGGGTTACATTGTGTAGGGCCGATGCACCGGTGATGGCCCAGTTGTGGGAAGTTATACAACAGGACGAACACCTTCTTGGGTAACATTTAACCTGCGTGTTTCTTTCTCACTAATATCCCCCCAGTTACCTGCCACTTTCATGTACATATATTCAATTTTTTCTTATTATTGCTTGACTTTTTTCGCTTATTTTTTAAAGTTTTTTTTTTGTTTTGTTTTAAAAATTATTTCATGTTTGCGTTAACTTAATTTATTAAGTCTTCCGTCATAAATCTCATTATCAACGATATCTTGAAAAGTTGAGATGTTCATGACTATGAAGGAAAAAAAGAGAAGTGTCGTTTTCATCAGGTTGCTTTTCTTTTCTTTTTTCTTTTTTTTTCGATCTCTTGGACTTCAGTGGATGCTTTGAATTTCAGTCTCATGCTAGTGTTATACACAATTTGGCGGCTATAATCCATATCATGTGACATTCAGTCTGTGGTTGCAGTTATTCGCTTGCCTTCTTTTTTAGGTGAATAATCTCAGTCTCACTCCCCAATTTCCATGCCACTTTTGTTTTCACTTTACCAAGTTCTGAAATAGGCTGTCTTTTAGGTGCAAATACTTGTTAAGAAAAAATAAGCAAGGTTTCGATTCTGCTGCTTTTTATTTTGGAAATTTTGCTCCATCCAGTTTCTTGCCCAGCATTCTTGTTAATATTTTATCTATTGTTGTATTGGCCTGTTTTCTTCAGTATTATCCAAGAACATCCATCAACTGCCTTCATTTTAATGTTACAGAGATTCTTTACGCAAACTTATCAGCACTTGGCTTACAGAAGCAGAAAATGGGCTGAAATTTTATTATCCAAATATTTAAATGTATGATATCAGAGAAGAAGTAGCCAAAGACAGGTCACAAAGATATAAACTGCAAATGTAAAGAAAAAAAATGTGAGAGTAAAATTTTGTGAAATTCCAAGTTGGCGTGTAAATGCAAGATCAGGTGGGATAAATACTGTTCAGTTTCAACATTCATTTCAAAGTACCCTTCCTGTTTTAAGATGAAAGGATTATTAATTTCTTATTCTATTTTCTTTGCTTTGGGCACCATTACCTGGAATATAAAGATATATCATATCTTCATCCAAGTCATTGTGTAGCTTCATTCGCATTTTTGTCCCCTGGAAGTATATTTCAAGTCATATCTTTGTTTTTGCAAGCTTGTGCATTTATTTTTATATTTTTTTTTTGCCCCCTTTTTTTGTGTGATTTTTTTCCATAGATCTGACATTTGATCTCTTCCCTTGGTTATTAAATATATAGTGTTTTTTATCTGAAATGTCCTCCTGAAAAGTTCAGGGACTGCAATTAACCACTTAAAGGTGGAATAATGAAAAGGAAGCTGTCACGAAAAGTTGGTAAATGTCTATTGAGACAACAATCTGAATACTTGGTTAAATTTTTAATCCCCTGGACTGTTGACGTCATTTGAGATTTTGTCACAGATTGTGGGACCTTCAAAATACATGTTACTATTTCGTTCCTGGGTTTCTTTTCGTTGGTCATTGGCTTTTAGATGATTAAAATGAAATCATCATATTCAGTGGCTCACTCACAGTGTTTCAGTCCAGTTTTTGTTCTCTTCTGTCCAGTAAGCCATTCTTCTGCCAGTCAGATTACATTTCTTTGCCAGGCGCATGAGTTGTAATGTAGGCATTGCAAAAATGGAAAAAAGCACTTTTTCTTTGTTTATTTGTAATAGGTGCCACGAAGAATTCTGAAAAATTCATCATGAAGTTGAAAATGTTTTCTTTCTTTTTTTTTTTTTTTTAAATTAATTTATCTGTTTGTCGTGTTTTTTTTGTTTTTTTTCGTTGTTGTTGTTTGATATGTTCAAATAGAGCAAAAGTGTGTTTTTTTCCTCCTTTTTTTATAATGCTTTTCTAATACATTTAGCATAGGGAAGTAATTCAGCCTGATGGTAAAAATGGCTCAGTATATAGATCTAGTCCTGTAGAAAGTTTGTAGATAGGATGATCTTTGTAAACCTTTGATTGACATCTGGTAATAAGGAAATTAAAGAATTGAGATTTTGAAGAAAGCATGCAGTCTGTTGAAGAAATGTTTTGACCAGAGAAGACATGGGAATTCATATTGTATCTGACATAGCTGTCTCAGTTGCAAGAAACCCAGAGATATTTTTGCTGACCACCAATGATGATAGTTTGCCATAGCCTTTCATGTCAGTAAAGAACGCAGTTGAGATATTCAAGAGTATCAGTGCTATATATGTCTCAAACCCAGGGCAAATGAGTTGGAAGTTGATCAAGGAGATTTCAAGTTATGGCTTTTTTTAACTATTTTCCAACTGGGATACCAAAGTTTTTTTATATGTTTTCCACAAAACAAAAATTCAATCTTTTCTATCTCGAAAAGAAAAATTTGGTATCTGAGTTGGAAAGTCGTTAAAAACGGCTGAAACTTGCGATTACCCAGAGTGACTTGCAACTCATTTGCTCTGGGTGCAAGACATATGGAATGTCGGATCTGATTTCATTGTGTGAATATTGTCTTCAGATGGATACACAGTGGGAACGCTAAGATTGGCTAGATTTCGTTAGTCTGGAAATGATGCATAGCATCAAGATGTCTACAGCTTGTGGAGCAACGGAACGTTTATTGATGGTGACATAGAATAGACTTACTGTCAGCTAGTCGAATATGTTAGTAAAGAAAACATGGGCGAACATTTCCTTTGTGCCTAGTTTGAATGAAATAATTTGACAGGCCTTGTTGTTAGGAGTTGAATAATTTTAGTGGTTTCTTTTGCTTGTGCTTTGATTTTCAGAGTTGTTGCTCAGTTGCCCTGGTTCTTGAATATTAAGATGTGTCAATACAATTTTTGCAGTTATGCTCACTTACTTACCTCCTAACTCTTCTCTCATTCTACTTCATTCTGCTGCACTGTAGAAAACAGTCATCTGTTCACTCAAGTCCATTGAGACTGGTAGTTCTCTTTTAACTACACTTTGCTTTTCTCTGTAAATTAAAAAGCTGTTTTTGTTTCCCACACTTTTTCTGTGTTGAATTTGTTTTAGTTTTTCTTCATTTCATCATTTAACATGTGTGGAGGGAAATTGTCACTCATCATAGTAACAAACTTAAGCTAAAACTGGTAAGATTAGAAGGCTGTAAACTTTGCTGTGTAGATTAAGACAGAAAAGACTTCTTGCAGCTTTTAGTGAAGAATTTGATTGTTTTTCTTCAGAAAGGAAAATATTGCATAGTTTCCATTTTCCTGTTAAAGTTAAAGATGTTTAATTACATTACGCATTGTAGAAAGAAAATTTGATTCTATTTTGGAAAGGAAAGTTAGGTTTGCATTCTCTTTCCAGCACTTGTAGGGAAGTGAGATTATGTCTCAGATGCTCACAGTTGTTTTTCTCAGTGCATAACTTAAAAATCGACAGTTCAGTTCAAGCAAGGGTCCCATTTTGAGCTCTCAATAAGTATATGTGAATATGTTAGCAAAAGAAACCTTGGATCAGTAGACTCTTGGCATGTATGTTAGCAGTACTTTCTGTACCGTCAGTAGGAAACCATCTGATGGAACTTAAAACTATAAGTTATACATGAAAAATATGCATTGCAATTATGACTGGCTTTTTTCATTTTATTGTTGCCACTTTTTGATAGTTATTGTTATGAAATTATCATTTGCCATATTTGACTCTTATGTCTTTTTCTATGTGTCTTCATTCCATCGCTTCACTGCATCTTCTTCTTTTCACTGAAGGTCTGGACTCATAGTCTGTCTCATGAACCAGTAGCTCTCTCATTTTCAAATGTGGTGTCCGAGCATTGGTAGTTGAAGCCTCACTATTGTTTGAACCAGCATCCTATCTCACCACAAACATTTATTGGACAATGGAGATACAGCCAAACATGTCTGACATTTCCACAGATGCATTTGTATATCCTTATAAAGGACGAAATATGCACAACATATTTATCACATAGTGTATATATACATCTACATTATAGCACTGTAGTATGGATATAGGCGTATATTTTGAGAAGCTACATACATTAAAGGATGCTTTTGTGTTTGTTCATCTTGTCTGATTCCCCCTTGGCAATATTATTGAATATCGTTTAATGTGGAGATTATTTAATTCATTTTGCTCTTGTGTTAGGTACCTGATTGGCAAAAAGCAGTCTAGTGTTATATAAGGGGTGGCAAAAGCAGTCTAGTGTTATATAAGGGGTGGCAAAAGCAGTAAAGTGTTCCATATAGGAGACTGTTTTATATGTATATTATGGTTGACATAGTTGGCTTTGTGATTTTCATAAGAAAATAAAGTACTTTGTGAACTATCTCTTCTTTGTAAGTGAGCTAAACTCGAATAAGAAATGCTTACAATAGAGTTTCACTTTAAGTGAAAAAAAAAAAAGTGATAGACTTACTTGGTTGAATTCATTTTTTTAACTTCAGTAATGAAAAATTATCTGTTACTTGGACACAAAACTATTATTACTATGTTTTTCCTGCCACTGCCCTTATTACAAGTAAAGTTACGGGAATAAAATATAAAGAGCAATCAAATTGTACACTAGAAATATTTATTTAGAAAAGCTATCTTCTTTAGTAATTAGACCATTCTATTTTGACTGAATAATGATATATGTAGAATTTATTATAGGTAGGTTTGTATATTGTGGATGCTAGAAATGAAGAGAATACTGCATTTAATTATAAGACATTTCTTTATTCCATTAAAGTGCTGAGTCAAAAACCATGTATAGATAGCCTTTGTAAGATTATCTTTTACCACTCGGAGATACATTTATCTTGTTCCTTCATAAAAATGAGTATTATCTTATTATTTCTTTTACTTCCTTTATACATGAGATATTTGTTCTTAACTGTCTTTATGTCCAACTCTAATTATAGCTAGAAGCCAAATTATAGTGATGAAGCACCTGAAAAACAAACATAAATATTTCACTTATACTGTTTGCTGTGAATGTCATGTCAGTTTGATAATAGATTACTTATACAGTTTTTGTTTAAATTCAGCTAATTTCTTTCGAGATTTCTTTTTAAAAATGATAGGTGTACATTTTCAACTGAATTCATAAAGTCTAGTGTTTGCTTATCTTTTATACATTAACTGAAGTTGTGATGAAGAATCATTAAAACTCAATTTATTGTGTATCATTATTAAAACTTTCTTTATGCTATTACTTATAAATAGTAAGAGATTTTATTCTATTGTATAATTTGCCAGGTTAAAAAAAATTTAGTTCTTTGGAATTAAAAAAGAATATATTAAAAAAAAAAAAGCACATGTTCTAAGGGAATTAATATATGAAACATATCAAGATATTAAATTTGTATTTAAAATACATTCATTCAATAGTTCTCATGAGATGAGATAGATGTAGAACTTTTGTGCAATTTAAGAACAAATATATTCTGATAATTGTGAAATGACAGTTATATTTTTCATTTACTGACTAATACTAAAATTAAATTGTTTGCTGAAATTCCATGCATCTGCTTTATTGACAATTGAGACATATGTGCTAATAGTTTATTACTTTTTTATATGTATTGTTAGATATGATAAGAATGGCCACTGCCTCGGCAACCCAGAGTGTCAGCCTCCTAATCCCATCAGACTGGAGTGGGACATCAACAAACAGGTATCTTTTACTCATAAACTCATTTTTTTTTTTTCTCCAGTTTCTCTCGATGTCCTCTTCTTCATTTCATTTACATTCTTTCTTTCTGTCTCTCTTTCTCTCTCTCTCTTAATTTCTTATTTCTCTCTGATTTTATATCTTTATGTCTGTCACTCATTTTTTTTCCTCTTAAATTTTTTTTCTTTTTGTAATTTTCACGTACTCTCTCTTTCCGTCAAATTATCAGTCTGTCTGCCTGCCTGTTTGTCTATCTGTCTGTCTCTCTTTCACCATATTGGTTCCTTCTGCTTTCTAGACTTTTCTTTGCATGATTGTGAACATTAAAATACAATACATAACATTCTGTCATCTTTGATTTGGCCATGACAGAAAATTCCCTCATGATTTTTTTTTTTGTTGTTGTTGTTTTTCTTTACAAAATCTGGCCACAACTTCAAGTAACAATATGAATGCACAGCGGGACACTGTTTCTGTAGGAAACAGAAAATTTTAAAACACTGTGTCTCCAGTGTGTTTATGCCTTTGTTGAATTTAACGGTTTTTTTTTCCTTCTGTGACTGTAGTGTCAGCAAGTTATACAGACGAGCCTACAGGTAGCCCGCACACTCCTGAATGATGTAGATCTACATGTGATGATGTTCACTGACTATGGCAAAGGTTTCATGAAGACATGCAAAGTTAGTCCAGATGCATTTATCCAGACAGCCATTCAGCTCACATACTACAGGGTAAGATTTTATTCATCTGGTATTTTTCTCTATCTCTGGATTTCCCATCCCTTACTTCATGCAGTGGTCTGCAATATGACAGGAGTGGTAAGGGTTCTTTACAAACCACATTTTCCCCTTGATTGAGTTGCCATTTGTTTGATAAGCATCTGCTGATATACATTTGATATTGATACTGAACATGAGACACTGTGGTTGTAATTGTGTTGCCCTTGATGGATCAAATAACAAAAAAAATAGGCTAATCTCAAATCTGCTAGATCGGTCCCATATGTGTGGCAAGTCTTTCATGACTAGTTTCATATATGTTTTCACCTCCCCCGTAACAACTGAGTCTCTCCATCTCATTTCCCATATAACATGACAGCTATGAACTTATTTTTGTTTTTCCATCTTGTTTATTTTTGTGGTTTTCCATCTCCGATGAAACAGTAGAGAATTATCCATGTGTTTTTCATCTCCTACAAAACAGCTGGAGAACCACTTCTGTTTGACTTATGAGTCCTCAATGACTAGACTGTTCCGTGAGGGTCGCACAGAGACTGTCAGATCCTGCACAGGCCACACCTGTGAGTTTGTCCGTGCTGTTGAGGAAGGCAAACCAGTATGTATTTGGTTCAGCTGTTTGCTGTGCCTTTTGTTATTTCATGTCTGATCTGACATTTAGAGCAAGAGCCTAAACCCCATTCCCTGCCAGAGTTCCTATACATGCTAACTCTTGCTTTGTATGTATGAAAATCTCATTAGCAGAGTTTATGCATATTTTTTGTCTAAGCCACAAGGAAAATCAACCTGTTCTGCTTGTTTGTAATTTTTGAAGTATGATCATCATACACTCATTAGTATCTGTTGTCAGGAAATGAAACATCTATATCAGTATGAAAATTTTGGTTCTTTGAACTAGAGCTTTCTCCAGGTCTGAGAGATCCAAATGATACATCAAAATCTAGCAATTATGGTCATGGCAGGCAAGGGGGTAATTGTCTTACAGTTCAATAGTTACTCAGGAAATGACATGTAATGAAATTTATTACTCAGTAGCAATGACAGGCCACTTAGCATTCTCTCAGAAGTGACCAGTAAGATCTGTGAGGGAGGGAAATAGAATCCCATAGTTGGGACACATGATGGAACACCAGGGCTAAGGGAGGGAATTTGGAGCAACAAAGATCTGATCATGATCTTCTATTCCTAAAGTCTAATTCTGAAATCACATAGCGATATACTATGGGCGCATTACACTATCTGAGTAAGTGAAGGCATCTCCCAGGAGAATATGTCTTCTCTTCTGCCTGTGGAATATGTGGGAGATTAAAGTCTTCCTTATCTACAACATTTTGGTTTTATTGTGGTCTGTGTATATTTTGATTTTGCTGTAAGGAATAAAACTGTTCAGTCTGTTAAAGGTGTTTAAGTGCTGCTTTTTGGTATTTCTTGTATTTTTTTTTTTTACATCACTGTCAGTTATCATTTTCGATCCTCATTTGTAAACAGTTTAAGCCCAGTCATATCTCTACTGCCTGTTACAGACTTCTGAATGTGAGAAATGAACATTTCTAGCAGCTAGGTTTATAATGAACTTTTTTATTCCCCTTTGTTTCTGTAGAAAAAAGACTGTATCAAACTGCTGCGTGATGCCGCCAACTACCATCAGAAACTGTACCGTGACACCATGACCGGGCGGGGAGTTGACCGACATCTGTTCTGTCTGTATGTGGTGTCCAAATACCTGGGTGTGGACTCTCCCTTCCTAGCCAAGGCACTGAGTGAGCCATGGAAACTCTCCACCAGTCAAGTAAGTATCGTCTCCCCTACTCAGATTGGCAGATTTGTGATTGTGTTTGGTGTATAATTTCTACAGTGAGCCATTTTGACAGTTAGCCAAAAATTAACTTCCTTAAGTCAAGGGTAAGAGTTATGACATAAGCATTGTACGAGGGACGTCCAAAAAGAAACCGGAAAAGGGGCATAACTTTTGAACAATCCATATTTTTTCCATTCTGTTAACGGGAAACCCCAGTACAATCAATTATCTTTCATGATGCAAAGTTTCAGCACCATTGATGAACGCACTATTAAACACTACTGATTCCAAGATGGCTACCCCCATCAAAGACTGGTCAAAGTTGGAGGTCAGAGCTGTTGTATGTTTTTTTTTTGTTTTGTTTTCTGAAGGAACAAAACCTTCTGAAATTCACAAACAAATAGCCGAAACGTATGGTGAGGGTGCCATGTCAAGATCTCAAGTGTATCAATTGTGTACTTGGTTTGGAGAAGGCCGAACAAGTCTAGATGATGAGCCAAAATCTAGTCGCCCCAAAACATCGACCAATGAGAAGAACGCAAATCGTGTTGACGAACTCTTGAGAAGGCGCGCTGTGCTTCAGCACGATAATGCAACCCCGCATTCAGCAAACCATACACAGCAATGGCTGCAGCGCTACGGTTGGGAAATTCTTCCTCATCCTGCCCACAGTCCAGATCTGGCACCCTCTGACTTTCACTTGTTTGGACCCTTGAAGCGCCATTTGGGAGGATGGCTTTCGAGACAGAGGATGACCCCGTCGGTGAATTGAAGAATTTTTTTGTACATCTTGACGTTAATTTCTTTCGAGTGGATATCTATTCGCTGCTGTCGCGCTGGAAAAAATGCATTGATCTTCATGGAGATTTCGTTGAGAAGTAGAGGAAGAAAGACACTTCAATCCGTGTGAGTTTCAAATCAATCCGATTAAAACTTATTATCACTCTTTTCCGGTTTCTTTTCGGACGACCCTCGTATAAGCTCTTATACATAGATGCATTGTCAACCTATGATTACTGTTTGGTTTTGCCATGTCCATTTGTTAGTTTTTTGTTTTGTTTGTTTCTTCTTCTTCTGCCTCTTACTGAACGTGTGAAAGAGAGAGAGAGAGAGAGAGAGAGAGAGAGAAAAAAAATAGAACTTCATGAAGATGGGGAGTGAGAGAGAGAGAGACAGAAAGAAAGAGAGAGAAAGAAAAAGAGAGAAAATAAAACAGAGGAAGGATATAAAAGACAGAGAGAGAGAGAGAGAGAAAGAGAGAGAAAGGGTGAGCGAGTAAAAGCGAGAGAAAGAAAGAGAGAGTGCACATGCACTACAAAGGCCTTCTCTGATTCAAACAATGCTGACCAGTGGATTTTCAGACTAGTTTTTGAACAGACAAGAGGCATAATAATCACTTTTGACCCTGTTTACAATCAGCTGATCTTACCGTCAGTAAGCTTATACCGGTACACTCAGGAAATAAAATTCCTTCAAAATTCCTTCTTTTTTAGCTCTTGTTTATTTCTAACTTCAGAATCGTACGCAATGTTATTGGCTGTCAGGCACACAGCTCAAAGTCTTTGATACAAAAATGTTACAATGAATTCCTTGCTTTGATGTTACCAGAGCGTCTCTGATGTTACACAACCGGCGAGGTATAAATAATACGAAAATAACTTTACCTTTCGCTCTACCCTGCTGTTGGCACTGTAAATAGTTTGTGTATGGCAACGCAATATGGCCGTCATGCTGACTGATGGATGTCGAGGTAGGCCTAATCTACGTCTTCGCCAGGCAGGAGGAAAACTTTAACTGTGGAATATTTTGAGTTTAAAATCATCTTTGCAGCAGCTACTGGTCTTGCGTTCACCCCCTTTGTTTTTTTACAAAATATATTCAGGTAGATCTAGAGCGGCAAACAAAACACAATACAATGGTCTCCGACTCTCCGTCTAAGAATCCGGTCGTCGGGAAAAAAAAAAAAAAAGGGCTCTTAGAAGACTTAGGCGGACGGATTCTTAGGCAAATTGAAAAGTTACGCAACCTATCTGACCACAGATTGTCTTCACTACTATCATTAGTTGATCGTTACCGTTAGTTAAAGATTTAGCTATGCAAATAAGTACAGCCTTCTTTTCTAGCCGTGTATATTGTGATGTAGCAATTCCTGATCTTTTTAGCGTATAGTTACGTCTATTCTACTCAGCACTTTATACGCCGTGTGAGTTTTCACATAGTGGTAACCATGTTGAAAACATGATACTGCTATGCCAGCCAGTGGATAATCGCACGAGGGACTCAAGTATTTACAGACCTACTGAAGGAGCAAAACAGTTGACCAGTCTGGAGGCTAAACTTACACTTCCTTATCCACAAAGCCAATCACAAGTGCTGTCCCACGTGTTGTCAAACAAAGAAATGGTTACAGATTAGTCAACAACGTGACCTGATTATGCAGGCATACA
The DNA here is from genome assembly GCA_038406235.1 of Peronia verruculata. Lineage (NCBI taxonomy): Eukaryota > Metazoa > Mollusca > Gastropoda > Systellommatophora > Onchidiidae > Peronia > Peronia verruculata. The sequence goes on from JBCAUA010827849.1 coordinate 12,948, forward strand.
TCAACCATCACTTCCACTCCCTTGTCTACCTGTTCCCTCCACCCCCATCCCCATTTTATTTTTTACTGCACATCTAGCACCGTGCGTTTCTCTCAAGTGGACAGTATGATGTGGAATTATACCATAAGTGCTCGGGTATCCTGGTCTGACACTGGGCTCTTAGAGGGATTTTTTTATTTGGGAGCATCCGGAGTGGGTTCTTAGAGGGGTAAATTATAGAGGAAAAATTGCGTTTCGCAGCAGTGGCAGGTTCTTAGGCGGACCGGGGTCTTAGGCGAAGGGTTCTTAGATGGAGACCACTGTAGTAGATTTAGAATCTCGATCAACGTTCTCGATTCCAAAGTTTGATCAAACTCATTAATCATCAGTAATAAATGAAGCATCCAACTGGTTTCAGTTGACAAGTTCGACAAAAAATAAAATAAAAAAAATAAATAAAGTGTCAGTCACCCCAAATAGATTTTTATTCAGGGATTCTAAATTTATCCATTTGTCTGCCTATGACATGTTTCTATGTTCACATTGTAATCTCTCCACAGTCAAGATCAATGACCTCACAACTTCTGACTCTGTTGTTTGTAAAACAGTTCAACTTCTAGATCTACAGTGCCTCAGAAACTTATGTTTCCCCCTAAACAGACATACAGAGATCTGAATTTTTTTTTTTTCAAATAATAAAATTTTGTATAATTCTAAAGTCAAAGTGATAGTAACATTTCATTTTGAGATATTTCGAAGTCAGCCCCATGACTGATTGATCATGGCTCGCATGTGGGATTTTTATAATGTGTGGACATGTCTGAATGTTCATAATATGACAAGACCTGCCTGTCAGGTGTAGAACATTCACACAAATCAGCATGTGAGTGACAATTCCTTAGTCATGTAACTGACCTTAAAATACCTCATTAGCTCTGGAATCTGATATAATTAAAGTTGTGTTTTATGTAGTCAGTATTGCACCACCACTCTGCATGTCTCACGATCAGCGAGAGTGAGCTAAAATGAAATAAGCTATCAATGAAGTCTGTATATCTTGTGGCCAGTCAAAATGAGACATAAGTCACTGGGCCAGAATCAAGAAATTGAGCTTTGAATGTGAGGAGGGGAGACAGATATCAAATTTTATTTTTTTTACAGAGATAAAAAATGCATTCATTTCTGAACAAAAACAATGTCGGTCTTTCCCTCTATTTATAAATATTACTTAATTAAAATCGGATTTTTGTGAGGTAGGCATGTAAGATTTATGCATCGGACCGTTCATTTAAACTCAGTTTTCTCTGAATTTTGGTCATTGCTGGGGGGGGGGGGGGTCCCCCTTGTCTCTTTAAACTGCAATATGTCTGGCTAGAATAAAACTAGCTCAGAACTTTTCCCACCATCTGAAAGGGTATGAAATAACTTATC
>JBCAUA010827860.1:0-14357 GCA_038406235.1 Peronia verruculata
CATGGTGGACTTTATCAAAGGCTTTAGCATAATCGATGAAACAGGCATATATGTCTTGTTGAACTTCTGTAAATTTTTGTGTCAGAATGTTTAAGCAGAAAATACCTTCTCTCGTGCGTTTACCTTCCCTAAATCCAAACTGCTGGTCTCCTACCTTCAGGGCAACCTAAGAAGAAGAGTCCATATCATCATTTGATATCTTATTATAGCCTACGACGCTGTCCGTCATGAGTTCTCACCAACACGTGTTTTCTACTAATATTATGCAACTGTTACACAGGAAATTACCCCGTACACTCTCAAAGGACATACCTCTGCCACTGGTCCTTGGATGTTTTTTGTTGTTTTTTTTTCTTCTATGTTTTGAATGGAAAGAAAATCTCAGAGCAATATGTTCCTTTAAACTGTACAAAACTGAATATATACGATGTGACTGTCTTGTTAACTTGTATGTTTGGGTCTGATATTCGCCAACTCATACTGATGAAATAACCTCTTATGTCTTCTAAGTCTAGACATACGTTAGTACATGACGTTAGTGTATCCTACTTCAGCCTAACTAAGACTCTTCTGCAGCGTCCCGTGATTCTGTATGGTATTGAAGGGGCCAAAACTGAACGTGCCCAATCAATGAACAAAACAACAACAAAAAAAAAAAAAACGTGGTAGTCATCCAATCAGTCTGTCCACATATTTTCCTTTCGCTTGACTGCTGTCCTTTATTACTACAATGGATGTCTGAATGCCAGCTAGCCAGCCATACAAAATTCTCTGACTTCCTGAAATATGGTGCTCACTTTTCTTTATTGACCCTGCCAATTTAGGATCGCATACGAGTGAGAGAAAGAGAGAACTAGAAAAAGATATGAAAACCCCTCCCTAACAGCTATTTATTGGGTATAAAATGAAAATCTTGGCTTGTATAAATAAGGGAAAAAAGGAGAAAAACTACGCTTAAAAATAATTTGAAAACGTATTGCATGAAATAATGAGGTTGATATAATACTATGTATATGTATGTATATATATATATATATATATATTATTATGTAGAAGAAAGAAAACGCACAGGGTTAACAATACATTAATAGTAAAAAGTGAAATTTCTTGCATACAAATGGTAAGCTTGGGTCTTTTGCCGTGGTAAAAATACAAACTGAAACAAAGATCTTCTTTAATCGCTGACAGCAAAAATACATATCGGCTCACAGAAAGTCCAAATTTAACATACATTATGCGATAACTGTGTGTTGTCAGAATTGTATAGATGATAGACCGCAATAATTCAACTGTTCCTAATTTCATAAATCAGTATGGGAAATAATCTCTGGGTGTATTTGAAACGCTTTCTTAATAAGAAAGATCTGTATATTCATGGCTCGGTGTTTTATTAACTTGGACTTTGTATGAAACTTTATTCAGTTACACCAATCAATTACAGTAATATCGGCTTCTTATTAAATATAGATGGATATTTAAAGTTATCATCTTTGAACATAACAAATTAACTTAAGTATCAGAGTCGATATGAAGTAGTTTGGCGGGGTACAGTGCATAATTGAGCGGTGTTCTATAAAATTATAAAAATGCTGGGCAAAAAAAAAAAATATATTAAAAATATTAGCAACACTGCATGGATAATGTGTTGCAGGAGCCTTCATGCAAAGTTGCTAAAACGATAAAAATGGCCTTCGTGCCTTTATTTCGATAATAATATGGAAACATGTCTCATCCATTTAAGTCAAGACTTTAAATAACAGATCTAATCAAATAACGCAAAGCTTGTACACTGTATCAGGTTGTGATGTTTTTCCCCCTATGTAGTATGGTACAAATTGTACAATGAACACGGAATTTGGGAGAGCTTAGTTATCTGTTGCCGATTCCAGTGCGTCTAAGTTCTGGAACATAAGCGTAGCGTGTTAGCTCAGTGATTTGTGCTGCAGCCTTTGGAAGCAGAGGTCGATGGTTCGAATCGCAACGGTTGTATGCTGTATCCTTAGGAAAGATACTTAACATACAATTTTCCTCAACCCACCCATCTGTAAAACGGGTACCTGATTTATATCTGGGGAAGTACAGTGGCATTGCTCTGCGGCCAGGCGGTCTGAAATGGCAAAGTCAATTTCACGTCAAGGGTCAAGGGATGCAATTTTTACTTTTTACTTTTAAGGACCTAATGAGAACCGAAGCCCACAGAATGATAATGTATGCAGATTATCTATATATCTTTCTGTATATCTATAGCCTTTGATAGAACACCTGCACAAGTCGGATTAATTGTTGCCGTCACCTGACTCGCTGACTTTATGGACCGATGCTTTGTTGCCGCCCACCTCGCTGAGGAAGAAGAAAGGACTGAGAGAGAAGACAGAACGACGTCAGCAGTGGGTGACAGGCCTTTCATTTGCCATCTCCCAGGAGAGTGGAGAAGACGGAGGCCATTTGTGCCAAATAGTCAGAGGATCATCCGGGATTTCCTGAATATCTCAGAGTCACTAGGGGATTTCCAGTCGGGCTGACAGTCATTAAATTTGTGGTTTGTAAGAAATCTTATGACGGAATAGAAATTTCCCCATGACCCTATAGATTTAGGAGCCATCTAATAGACTGAGGGATAGCCAAACACATATTTATTTGAACAAACAGACGGATGTTATATTTTTTATTACCTTACATGTATGAATTCCTGTTTGCAATATAGAAACAGACTGAAATCAGTCCTTCATGGCACACAGGTGGGATTTTATAGATTTTTAACTAATTCGACAAAGGGGCTTGCTTTAAATCTGCAACACAATGTTCTACATACGACATTGTAGCTTGATTTAGAGAGCCATCTATAATATGCCTTTATTTCAGAAATCTTACATTATTTTGTGATGTCAGGAAAATGTAGGCGGCTCTTTGTCATGGTAAAAAATCCGTAAAAAGATTTCCCATTTAACTTGCACGACCACAATGCCAAACAAAACAAAACGAGGGAACAACGTTTATTGACAATGATGCTTCTTTGGGGTAATATTTTTATAGCCAAACGAGAGCGTGCGAAACATGGATAATAATTTATGAGGAAGGTTTGACAAACATATTGTTATTATTTTATGATAAGTTGATGGAAATATTGATCGAAATTCTCCTCTTCTATTTAATTAACAAAGACATTGACAGCTATCTGGAATTCCTCCTTTTGAACCAAGACAATCGGTTTAAAAAGAACAAGATGTTGAGAAAGGGAGGTGGCATAAATGAATATGTAGAAATACGACGGAGTGTAAATAAGGAAGGCAATTTCGCTAAGATCAATAGCTGATCGTGACACTAGATGCAATTCGTTGATTTCCCGCAGATGTAAACAACAAAAACTGTACATTTAATCTTTTCTTTTCCCGAATGTGCTTGCTAGCATTTCACAGCGTGGTTTATTCTCTGAGGCATCCGATGTCATATCAGGTCCAAAACACTTTCACATTAACAAAGAGATGATATGCAGATCTGGAAACATCCCAAAGCGTCACTGATTGCTCTGTCCTCTTTAATGCTATCTGGAGTTGTTTTTTTTTCTTGCTTTCCCAAATATATACACTCCATAATTTACCATCACAAATGCATTTGTTCCATAAGGAGCCATCACGATTTCAACATAAGGCCGGAGTTATAATGACCTTATATATTATCTTGTTTCTCTTCATTATAAGAGTGGTGCCTATCGTCATGATAAATGGCTACAGTTCCTGTTCAATGAGGCCCGGAATTGTTGTATCTGCCTCTCAGAAAAATGGCTCCCAATGGTCACAAGCATGCAGACTTTATCTCCAAATGAAATTGGTAGTTCTAGTCATTGTACTATGTAACATTGTTCCAATAAGGGAGACAATACGCTATACAGGAAGAAAAGTGTAATTAGACAGATTCTTGCCATCAAGAAATATCACCGTCTTCCAGCAAAGAACATACTCCATCAGGATGAGTGTATTCAAACAGCCAGACTATTTTCCCTAATGAACTGCTTAGGTCACCGGTCTTGATTTACAACTCACCCATCGCAGACTTCTCTTCTCCTGACAGCTATTGCCTTCCCTAACAGTCACCTGTACTATCCACTGCGGTGCTATCATGTGTGTGTGTGTATATATATACATATATGTAACGCTATATATAGGGATATAGCTCTATGTATGCATGTGTGTATGTGTGTGTGTGTCTCTCTATGTGTGTGTGTGTCTGTGTGTGTGTGTGTGTACTTTAGTTCCCAGACACCCTTATTTACCCACACATATTTGTAAATCTACATTTCATATTTGGAAAGCATATGGATGTCTTATCAGAAGGCGGAACCCAAATGTGATAAAATATCTTCATTATTTGTCACTGAAAAGCCTAAGATGTATCAATATTCAAGACAGTGCTCTAATGTGCATGTTAGGAATATTGAAACTTTGCTTATGTAACAACATAATATATTTTGGACATAAAGCTCACATTCGCTTCCTATCTACTTCAGTCAGGTTGAAAGACATAAACAGGTAATGGAACAAGATTGGCTGCATTGAGCAACGAGACTCCTGATACATAACATCTGATATCTTGGAATTAAGTTAGGAAGAGACAAGTAACTGATTGCACACTGCCTGGCGCGCATATCACATCTAATAAAATGGTACTCACACAGAGTTGCAGAGACACGGCTGGAATTCTTCGTTAGCTTCATACAGCGTTCACTCTATAACGTTTATATAGGAGAAACTCACCTATAACATTTTCAACGACTACATTGTTCATATTAACTATTGCCATTAGATGGTCAAAAGAGACACAGTGGTCTACTGCGACCAGGATTTCCTTTCCACCAATCTTTGCATCATTTGACTGGATTTGGGACATTTCTGGATATTATATCCAGATTCTAAATTCCAGAAGGCAGTCTACACTAGGCAATGCGAATTCAAGAGGGTACTGATTAGGCTTAGGTTTAGTGTTAGGGTTAGACTTAGGGATAGGATAACAGTTAGAGTGGATATAGGTTCATTCAAGGACCCTGGAGAATTGACCATCTGGTAATTAAAGTCTTGTCCTTCATAATAGATATATTTTATAGGTTCAAATAACTGACAGATTGGATGCTCAATATCTAATTTGAACAGACTACAAAGCTGCAGATGGCTAGACCGATTCTGATGTATTGCAACGCCGGTATAACTGACACTTTGGTCATGTCAATAAAATCTAATGAGCATGAAAAACAGATTCTGTCGTTTTTTTGTTTTTTTTTAAATATGGACAATTTATTATTCTTTAATAGAATGGTGTCTGAGAAGATGACTGTAAATGTCAGCGTCTGTAAATAGTTATCTTTGAGGCTGACAATGTTCTTGGGGTGAGGTGGGGTGGGGGGGGGGGTGGAAACCTGGAGATATTTTTTTTTTTTTTTACCGTTGGAGACAGACAACTTTGCCCGTTTTTATCGTTTTTGTCATGTTGAAGTTAGAAGGAAACAGTGAACAAAAATTACTGGCATAAACAGTTGTCATGGCAACACTGCCAGTTAACTTTCGGCTACTCTGAAAATCGTCTAGATATCATTCGGACTTAACGAAACATAGCTGACCTGTTGTTTAGCATATTGTCTAAAAGGTTACTATTTGCAGTTCTTCAAGTGAAAAAAAAAATACAATAAAATCGGAAATACATTGTTGTAAAATTTAACATTTCATCCTTTTTTCGTAAACAAAAACCTATTTTTCTCCAAAACACACAAGCATGATAGTACTTTGTCGTCCTTGTTATTGTTATTGTTGCTGTTGTTATTAATGTTTTTCTTGTCTTGTCGTAAAAGTGATGCTAATTAGAATCAGACCATAAATAATAAAAAAGTAAACAGAAAAAAATGCAATAATAAATATCTTGCCTAAGAAAAAAAAAGCGTTTAAAGTTTTTAGAAAGGAAAATTCACATGAGACATTTTGTCATATTATTGTCAAACCCAAAATAGCATTGCCTCAGATATCAGCCCTCTCTCCACACATCTATGTCTTTTTATTTTATTTTAATAATAATAATAATAGAGAGTGTTTATATTGCGCTTATCCCCATAATTACAGGCTCTAAGTGCTTTACAATCTATTATTACCCCGACAGATCCAAAGGAGACATTCATAAACGTTCTCAGCTTCCTGGGAAGAGTGCAAGGCGGCTGCCTGTTAGGCGCTTAAATCCTTATCAATCTAATAATATCAATCACTGTCTATAGTCGGGTACCGTACCCAATCAAACCTTGGTGGTGTCAGGAAGTGTGTGTAATTGTCTTTCCCAAGGACAAAATGTCGGGACTAGTCAGGATTCGAACCCGGACCTTCAGATCCCGAGTCGACGGCCTAACCGCTAACCCACGACACCACATTTTCCTGGCTTTCTCGTCATATCTTTTTTCCAGGTTTACTCCCTCACGCTTATTATCAAAAAGGGATCAAATAGAGTCATCCCCGCCTCTTGAGGGCATATATGTGACCTCTCTAGCTTTTTCTGTCAAAGCCAAGAATATCTTGACCTTTGTTACGACATTGTGCTGTGAAGCAGAAGAAATAAAAGAGAATTTCACTCTACAGCGAGATGGATGTTCATTTTCGAGCACTCGGGAAAAGCTTACATTTCCTCTCAGTGTCAGACGGCATCCATCCCTGACACTGGAGCTCAAGATATTTTTAAAAGAGGTCATGATCAAGTATTTTATGCTCCCTTTCCCTGAATCTGGTTGAAGATTGGTAATCTAACATAGCATGAAACTACTGAGAGAGCCAGGGCCTCTTGCTAGATCTGTTTGTCTCTTGAAGGACCATGGCGAAACAAGTAAAAATGGCCATCTCCACATTTTAATAATATTTTTATATTCAAGGGAAGATGGGACGTTTTAGAGAACACTAAACTTAAGATCGATTTTTTTGCAGCAAAACTAATTTTCTACTGCCCCCTCCCCCTCTCCACCCCCTGTTCCTTGTACTTTAAAATAATGAATGATACCATAAGCACCGATTTTCATATCATTGCGTTACGTTGAATTTGATAAAATTACCGTTCTTTCTGGATCATGGATGTTTCCAATTCTAGCAAAAAACATTAAATATAGACTGAATGTTAGTGTATATTGACCATCAAGAACCATTTAGGTTATTTTATATCAAAATCCCATGAATTCACACATAATTACACGTAATCAAATTTCAAATAACGCCCAAATTATTCAGTTGGGATATAAATATTGTGACTCCAAGCTTTTAGAGATAATTTGCTTTTTTAAATCTGATATTGTCTTATTACTGATAAATTGTTAGCGAAGAGAGACTGGTGAGAGAAAAAAAGAGAGAGAGAGAGAGAAGACAAGTTTTCTGACTTATATACAAAAATAAAAGTTGTTTGACCTAGAGCAGAGAATGTGAAGCATTAAAATCTTTGCATTTCACACCGTATCTTTTATGATGCCATGACTATTAGCATAAAATACTTAAAGTCAGCTCAGAGATTCTCTGAGACAAGAGACGACTCTCTTCATGATAGATGGACACAAAATACCCAGCCCTGGCACAATATTACTTGAAAAAGACTAGATCCTCCACTTTTAAAGAAACGTTCATGTTTTCTTTCATATATGAGAATAATTAAAATTAAACTCTGAATTGTCACAACTGACGATGTACTACAAAGTTATTGTTTCTTGTTTCAGATTGTTTTGCCTATTGTTTTGAGTGACGTATCTAGTAGGCCTAGGTTTATACAAATTCCAAATTTCAACCAACATGGTTTTAAATCTACAAATTCACACATCTCTAGCGAATTTTCTCTTATATTTGTCTCTCAGAAATGAACAGCAATAACTGGCAAGAGTCCACTAAAATAGGCGAGGGATTGGCCTATCCTTGAGGTGGAAGACAAACGTGTACACCGGAAAATCGTCTTTTGTGTCAGTTCAGTTCAGTTATCTCTCTCTTTATGAAAAATGTATAATCCTTTTAAGTTACCGACAACTCATGCATCAATACTTACTCTAAAAGCATCCCTTTTTGTGCTTTACGATATACATTGATAGAACATGTAAAATTAGGTGTAAATGGGTACTGATCCAAGAATATTTTGTCAAAGTATTTTAGATTTCTGATCAATATTATCTCATTGTATAGAGTCTCAAGGGTTGCCGGAGCAGAAAATCCCAAGTAATGACTTCAACAAAGGCGCTCATTCCTCTGGCTTGCCAGCTCGAGTCCCGTCTGTCGATCAAGAGAAGACTCTAATGTTTTAGACTTGAGCAGTCAGTTGTGTAGGTGGACAGAGCTATTTGGTCAGTGCTGACAGACTTGGTCAATGCTGACAGGGGCTACGCTTAAAGTACGTATTGCTCTCATGCACAGAAAGCAACTCACACACACATGCGCTTCTTCAAGTTCACTACATACTATATTTCATTAAACTGTGTAATTTCGCTTTACAAGTTATCTTTGAGGCTCTAACAACTATGGTCATTTTTGTTGAATCACAATATTAAAATTGCTTGAGGCAAAGAAAACAAAAAATAGTTAAATTAAACATCAACCTCAGTTCTGGCGTGATAAATTATTTGTAAGTACCGCATAGCGTGAATAAGGACTAAATAAGGTGTACTGAGATTTTAAAAAATCTCATTAAAGAAAATAGACAGAAAAAAAACGCATTTAACATAATTATTGTTGACTCTTAGTGTATGCCTTGTTTTGGGAGAAAACTACATGTTTCTTTCATTTTTCTTTCTTTCTGTTTTTTGCCATTTTTTAATTTTCTCTCTCTCTCTCTCTTTCTCTCTCTCTCTCTCTCTCTCTGTCTCTCTCTCTCTCTTTCATTCTGCCAAAAGTGAGTATTTTTTTAAAAACACACAAAATGAAAAAATATCGGCATCACGGATCTAGGAATAAATACAAATAAACATATCCATATAATAGAATTACCTCTCGTTTATTCGTTGCTCGCTTTTTTTTAATCCCAAAGGTGTCAAAATATCGAACTGGTCAGAAACTCGTTCATCACATTCTGCATGAAAATGTCTTCCTGAAACCGGACTTAGTTTAGTAATGTGCGTGGCTGGCACAGTCTTTCGCTTTATGGCATCAACCGCTATTTCTTAGTCATGAATATTAGATCATCTTTCAGTTTACCCATTTTCCATCGATCTATCCTTTCATCCCTCGATCCATCCAACTATCTATCCATCCATTAATCCATTAATTCATGTATCCATCAATCCATCTTTTTATTCTCCAATCCATCCCTTTTTTTTATATATTTATCCATTCATTCACCCCTCTACCCTTTCATCCATCGACCCGACAGTCTGCTCATTCATCCATCCACCTCTTTATCCATTCATTAATCCGTCCATCCATTCAGCCATATTCCATTCATCCATCCATTCATTGATCGTTCTATCCATCCATCCAACCATAGACCCATCCATTGATCCATCCATCCATCCATCCATCCATTCATCCACCAACCCATCCATCCATCCACAGATTCCTCCTCATCTATTTATCCAAACATATAACCATCCATACATTCATCCACCCTTCCATCCATTCCTCCATCTATCCATCGATATATCCATCCATTAATCCACCATTCATCCATCCATCCATCCACCCATCCATCCATCCATCCATCCATCCATTCTATTACAATCCCTGACACTCCGATTATTCCTATGAACATATTAAGGGTAAAGAACGCCGCTATTCTGAAATTGTTCGACATAGCTGACAACGCAGATCAAGCAAATTGAAGAATAATTTTTCTCCGTTAATTAACCAGAGAGAGAGAGAGAGAACGAAAGAAAAAAGTGGCGTTCATGGTCTTGATTTTTGCGACAATTTGTGGGATAAAGTGTGTGGTCAGTGGAATAAAATGGGAGAGTTTTTTTTTTTTTTCCTACTGTTGTTGTTCTCCTTGTCCGTCAGTCTTTCTCTTTTCATCTGTCTCTCCTCATCTGTTTGTTCTTCTTTCTCCCTCTCTATCAAATGTCCTACAGCCAGTCGAAATGAGACGTATGTCGGTTTTTCATCGTATGGAATTTCTGATATCACGTGAAAAGCTTATTTCATACCCTTTGGGTTGGTTAAAAAAGTTTTGAGCTAGTTTTATTCTAGCCCAGTATGTATTCAAGTTTAAACAGACAAGGAGGGACCTCCAGCAATGACCGAAGTTCTCAGAAAATCGAGTTTTAATGAGCGTTCGAACGCATAAATCCCCATACTTACCTAAAAGAAAAAAAGAAGAATGAAGTAATATTTACAAATATGGAGGGTGAGACTGATATTGTCTTCTTCAGAAATGAATGCACTTTCGATTTCTGCAATAAAAAGATCGATGTCTGACCCCCCCCCCCCTCCCTCATCACATTCAAAACCCAGTTTCTCTATTCAAGCCCAGGGATTTACGTCTCACTTCGACTGTCCGAGAGATAGATAATGATAAAAACAGGAAAGAATTACTTATTCTCTTGGAAATTACATTAACTATACATTTAACGCTTTCAGTGCGTAATTTTGTTTGTTTGTTTGTTTGTTTTTTTTTCAGGTAGGATGTGAAAGGCTTTTAAACTTTAATCGTATGTCTGAAATGATCAAAATGTTTTTTGTTTTTTTTTGTTATTTGTTTTTAGAAAGCATCCATTCTTTTAAACTGCCACCTAAGGACAGAAAATTGATGTTTCTCCCTCTGTTCATATGTAAGAATATTCTATTGGATGTCCCAGTGTTTGTTTAATCTCAGTATGTTATGTTATGTTATGTTAAGCCTCAGATTCAGCTCGGGAACAGAGGGCCACAACAGGACTCCTCCAACAAACGCGGTTTTGGGAGATCCTCTTCAGCTCGGCCCATGTCATTCCAGCTGTCTTCACTTCGGCGTCCGTACTTCTTCGTCAAGTTTGTTTGGGTCTGCCAACTTTTCGTTTTCCTTGTGGGTTCCAGTCTAATGCTTGCCGGGTGACGTTTGAATGTTTAATCTCAATATGGAAAGACTTAATTAATTTAGCGCTGGTTAGTGAATGAATTGTATAGAATAATAATGTTTAATTTTAAGAACTCTTCCCGTTGGATCTCGTGCAAAAGGAACGATGAAATTTCTACATGCCATACTGTAGATTTAAATAAAATAAATCACACAAATGAAAACAGAGACACGCATAACAGAATGGCTGGAACACCAGTCCTCGCTCATTTAAATCCGGACCGAAGACCAAGCAGCATTGATTTGAAACACAAGGAAAAAAGAAAGGTGGGTGACGGACATCGGGGGCGGTGACCCAGCCCGGTATGGCCGGAGTTGTAGATGGTGTCAGGCAGTTAAAAGCGGAAACATCTAACAAAAGAACTCATTCTTTCTAAGACCGTTACCTGTCTCACTCCATCTGAAAAGCTTTCCTGCTACTTCCTCATAAGATGTAAATTGCTTTAAAATTGTAACATTATCTTTGAAATGACCCAAACGATTCTTTTAAATAGCAGCTCAGGTACATTATCACTTATAGGCAGGCATTAGAGTCTCTCTCTCTCTCTCTCTCTCTCGCTCTCTCTCTCTCGCTCTCTCGCTCTCTCTCTCTCTCTCTCTGTGTGTGGATGTGTGTGTGCAAGAACATTCTCTTGGACATCCCAGTGTTTGTTTAATCTCCGCAAGGAAAGACTTAAATAATAGCTTTGTTCCGACCAAGCGAAAGGCTGGAAATCTCCGTCTAATGGGATATCGTTTCACATATTATCTGCCCATTCCAAAGGAGGGATTTGTGTAAGGGGAGATCAGTTTGATCAGACTTTTACTTCCCTTGCCAGGCAAAAGAGGTGTTGAGCAAGAAGTGTAAAGAGGAAAAAATCATTTTACTGTTTGCCATCCGAAAGGCTGATCGCCAAAAAATTTGATAAAATTATAACAGTAAGAAGAAAACATTCACTTTACATCATATTTTTTTGGGGGGGGGGGGAGGGGGGGATTTTTCATGGCGTACATGATTTTTTTTCTCTTTACACTACTTGTTCAATCCTTCTTTTGTCTGGTAAAGGGAAGTAATAGCACTGCACTGAGCACAATAATATCCCATATTAGTAGGGGGTACAAACACTCTATACTGTTCACTATCACTGACATAGAAAAACCTATAAAAATGCATGGGACCGGTGACAATTGTTCTCGGATCTCGTGGTGCAGCGGTAACAAACATTATTGAATATTCTATTGTTAGCAGAGGGGTACAAACACTGAGGTTGGGATTTCCAGGTATTTGCTTTGTCGAAAATGAACTATTAAGCACTGGTTGATGAAAGAAGTGTACAGATTAATAATGTTTATTAAGAATAACCATCGTGCAATTCAAAAACATTGAACGGAAGAACTAATTAGATTGGAAGACAAAACAAAAGAAAAACAGATTAATGCCAGAGAACTATATAAATACCCGCATGATGTTTTCATTAGAAACATGACAACAGACTACACATATCCATGTGTGCGCCGATTTTTGTTTTCTTCTTGCTTTATTTGTGCAAATGATTTCTAAGACTTTCACTGAGCACATGATAGAATCATTACAGAAGTTTGCAGAGACCATGTAAGAGAGATCGATAGTGAGAGGAAAGAGAAAAGAATGAGAGAGAGAGAACAAATGAGCAACAAGAAAGGAAGGAATTATTTTCATGACATCTACAGTTTTGAATTGTATCACAACTTTCAAACTTATTTTAAATGTTCAGGGTCTTGGTAAATAAAACTGTGGAGAAAGTGTATAGCTACTATATAAAAGAAAAAAATACATAGGGAAAACACACACGCACAACCAAAAAAATAAAGAGGATTCCAGAACTAAATCACTTACTTTCAACGCTTGTAAGCTTTATAAACATTTCTTGAATAATTTATAATTTATAACAATCATGAAAACGGTCTTCACACTATCACAAGTTAAGTAAGACATCCAAAAGAAATTAGTCGTATGTGAGAAATACCGGTCAAATCATTTAGCAGGACACGAAAGTGAAAGAGGCAGAGAAAGTCAACACTTACTCATTAAGTGTATAGCATAATATTGTGCCCACAGTTCAAAGTTTCTCGATGGAATGAATTGTGCACAAAAAAACAAAAAAAAAAAAACAACAAAAAATCAATGTAGCATTTTGAAGATTATTAATCCCAGCTTGTATAACAGTATAGAAGAGCCGATCAGACAATTCGTAAGAAATTAATGTAACACATGTAAAAACAATGGGAAAGAAAGGAGAATTGATGAATCTGGCACTAATTATTTGCATAGCGTTTTAACTATGTTGCCACATCACAAAGCCCATCACGCCGGGAAAGAGAGAAAGAGAGAGAAAAAAAAATGAAAACAAGAAAAACATTAAGAAAGAAAAAAAAAAGAAAGAAATAAAGAAAGAGGGGAAGGAAAGAAAGATAAAAGCGAGCATGAAAGAAAGAAAGAAGATGAAAAAAAGAAAAGAAAAAGAAATCAGACAGGAAACGAAAAAAGACAAAAAGAAAGAAAAATAGGAAGGAGGGATCATAATCCTCACCATTATTTGAACACTGTTATGAAGGCTCACTAGAAGATTGTACATGCAAGAGTCATTGTCGGAGTTGAGCATAATAGCCTTGTTTGAGTAAAAGATCAGAAAGTTTCAACAAACTTATATAAAGAGAATCCAACGTACAATCGCAAAAAGAGATATGATAACACAGGAAAATAAAACAGAGTGAGGTGAGAATCTTCTTTCGTTCAATGTACATCGTATATAGTGTTCTTGCTGGTTCGAGTAGACAGTGATAACAGAGGTAATAGTTTTGGAACACCAAGAAGGAAAAGCTTCACATGCGTTCGTAGTGCCGGTTATATCAAAAAGTGTAAAGAAGAGCAGGCACGGTTGAAGGGAAAAACATATCTAAGACAAGGAAGGTAGAAAGAAGTCGTGATACATAAACAATTGAACTTTAAAGAAATTTATGAATGAATTCAACACGATGAATACACTGTGCCCTTGGTCTATCTGTCTATCTGTCTTAGGGTTCGGTCCCTTTCGGCGTGCCCCGGGGGGCTGTGCCATATCGGGATGTGCTCTTGGTGATCCGTTACGCCCTTTATACGTCTTTCAACCTCCTGTCGGAGGTTATCTCGAAAGTGGTCTCATCTAGGGTCTAATCCACCTTGAAGAAGAATTTACTGGGCTGCCGTGGATACTTTGCCGCGTCTTTTAAGAATAGACATTATATTGAATTCGCTTCATACACACACACACACACACACACACACACACACACACACACACACACACACACACACACACACACACACACAC
>JBCAUA010827871.1:0-7500 GCA_038406235.1 Peronia verruculata
TATCTATCTATCTATCTATCTATCTATCTATCTATCTATCTATCTATCTATCTATCTATCTATCTATCTATCTACAGAGGATCGTTTGGATATTTTGTAGAATACATCTTCCATTTCTTCAGTTGAAAAAAAATGAACAGGTAAAAAGCATTACTGCCCCCTCCCCCCCCCCTTTCCTCCTTTTCCCCGTCCATCTCCGACTTCCACAAAACAGATACGGAATTTCAAAGGTGCCCAACCAGAAGGTAACCTTAAGGAGGATGAGTTCAGAATGCACTGGATCCACTGTGGTGCATGATAGACAGGCAGACATTGTTGACTTGGCAGCATAGGCTACAATGGAATTAACTCTCTCTCTCTCTCTCCTTCTCTCTCTCTCTCTCTCTCTCACACACACACACACACATACCCCCCCCCCCCACCCCTAGTCTTTCCACAAACCGGTGCCAGCACAAAAAGAATTTTAGTGTGTCCATAACGCTGTCTCTTTCCCCCAAACTGTGACCCGATGTCTCTTTCCTTTCAAAGTATGACAAGTTGTCTCTTTCCTGCTAAAGCAAACTTATGACAACATGCCAAGTGGGTAAACATCTCGTGCAAAAGTGGCCCCGGGGGAGATTCCGGGTGGCCGCCAAACCGGCGGCACGGCAGTCCATAAACTTAAGCCTTCAATATCTGATTACAGCCTCAGATGGGCGTGAGATGGACGATCTCTAAGTGGCATTCCTGCTGTGCCCATGTGACCATTGAGTAACTGACGGGTAAACATACACAGACACCCATACATATGACATTCGAAGTCAAAGTGTGTCAATAAATGATTCCTTATCTGTTACACGGTTGGTTAGAGTATTTTCCAATGCGTGATGATTTATAAATGCATGCACTGACAGACAGACAGACAGACAGACAGACAGGCAGGCAGGCACGCAGGCAGGCAGGCAGACAAGCAGACAGATAGACAGACAGGCAGGCAGGCAGACAGACAGACAGGTACGCAGACAAGTAGAGGAGGAAACAACGCAGTGAGATGTAACGAAAGATACGAAACAGAGAAAGAATGAAGGTCGTAGACTTTGTGAGAAAGAAAGCAAAAGAGAGAGAGAGGGAGAGAGAGAAGATAAATATGACAAAGGATAACTTGGGAGGAGAGCATGGTAATTAAAGAACAAAAATTACACTGAAGTTTAAAAAAAAAAAATGCTGAACTTTTCTATCAGCAATCAGATCTGATCTCTTACAATAGCTTAGCCCCCATGAACATCCCACACGTTTAAGAACTGGCAGTTCAAAATCAATTAAGAACAGGTGGGGTGCCGCTGTCGGGGCAAAATTTCCAAATCCAAATTTCTACCCACCAAAATTTCTAAGCCAGAACATGGTGCCACTTAAATCCGAGATTATTATTCCTACTTTCTTAAGATTGAACGGCTTAT
Source organism: Peronia verruculata (assembly GCA_038406235.1). Classification (NCBI taxonomy): domain Eukaryota; kingdom Metazoa; phylum Mollusca; class Gastropoda; order Systellommatophora; family Onchidiidae; genus Peronia; species Peronia verruculata. The sequence continues at coordinate 1,437 of JBCAUA010827871.1, forward strand.
ACAAACGTCAGATCACAGCGAGATCTTCCTAACTTCAGAGTTAACGCCCTGGTATGTCCGCCACATACAGTGACAGCCGACCATCAACAAAGCATACATGCGAGTCAGGCTCTGTATCATAGCTGTCAGAGACCGGGAACCCATGCGAAGAACGGACTGCGTTGGTTCGGCAGGAACATCATGTCGGCCCATGTGTAACAATAGTCAATAACGATAGAGATCTCATAGTTCAAATGATACACGTGTTAACATAATACTATTCTCTTTCATTCATTTTCTCTCTTTCTCTCTCCCCCTCTCTCTCTGTATTCGATTCGTTTTCTCTCCCCTTTCCCCTACTCTTTTGTGTCCTTTATTTCCCCCTTCCCTGGTTTCTATTCCTCTCCCTCTTCTCCCCCCCCCCCCCAGCCGCCAACCACCTCTCTCCTTTGCAATCAAGTATGAATATTTAAGTACGAAAAATAAAAAGCAAAATGTTCTCAATCCGTGTCAGATTGCGAGCTGATATTTCATTTTTTGCTGCACAGATATTTTGAACAATTAATTCAGTTCCAAAGTAGTTAACCTTTTTTCTTGGCCTAACACGATCAGAGGCTTTACTTTTTTCCTTTCTCAAGCAGCTACCTATGTATTTGCCTTTCCAACAGACTAGGTAAACAGTGGATGGTTCAATGATCAAAGACCTGGAAATTCAGATGGTGGCTTCCGAGATCTAAGTGGAAGATGAATCGAGTATTTGCCAACAGTAAACACAAGACTAATCCTTAAAGGAATGAAAGTCAGCGTTCAAAGAAAATAGCAACAGAGAAAATGGCGACTTCAAAAAGTTATACACGCTCAGTTTACCGGATGTCTTACGCATGCTTTTTTAATCCTTGGAAGCTTCTCAATCTTATTAAAGTGGGATTATCTCAGCTTTTAGTGGATGCTTTTTGTGAGTAGAAATTTGAAATTTGAAAGTTTCGGCGGGACAGAAGCACTTCGTCTTATCTTCATCGATGTTTAACTGCCAAAGGTTCTTTAACATGCGTCAGGCACACACGGGACCTCCAAAATAATTCGCCCTTATCCGGCCGAGAAGGCTAGATGTCGGGCCTCCCTATCCCGAAAAGGCCAGGGAACAGTTGAGTCACTGACAAAATGTAACTTCTTATTTTCGAATCTTCCCATTTCCTAACGGCAGATCCGAAACTTGAATCCGTGACCTCCACAATGTGAGCTTTTCGTCGAGTAGCAGGCACCTAACCACACGGCCACTACGACCTTCCATGCATGTAAGTCAACGATGTGTTATGCTTGTAGTGGGTCTACAAAAAGCTCTACTCCCAAGAACTTAAGATGGACCTACGTATGTTATCAAAGGTATGCGGATATGACTCCTCTCAAGCCCAAAAAGAACTGTCAGGAATGGTTTCAGAAGTCTTAAGTCTAAGACCAAGTTTGGTACTTACTACTTTACATCAGGAAAGAATTGTTAAGCACTGACCCTGAATGCCGGCCAGTATTTAGTGCAGCCAGCACAGAGAAGCTATTGAAATCCAGTTCTGTCTTAGACAACAGAATCAATTTATTTTAAACGTTTGCTACGTGATTTAGGAGGTTAAGTCAACGTAAACTTGTACTCAGACTTAGAACAAAACAGACAGGGGTACAGCAGCCAGAGCAAATTCAGAGAAAGAGACACAAATCTACTTGCTGTCTTTAAAGAAACCATGACACACGAAGGCTCAATAATAATAATTATTATTATTATTATATCATTACTAAGAAATTCGAAGTCTTTCAAATGTGAATGACGTCTTTGACATTTCATACGACACATTTACCAATCTACTGATGGCTTGGTGTTTCTCATACATGTCTATTCCAAATGACTTGCTTTTCATCTCCCAACACTCCCGCTTCCTTTCCGCGGACACCCGTTGCTCAGTTCCTTTCCCGATTTATTCAAAACACAGAAGAATAAATGAAACTCCTTGAACTATAAACACATCTGAAGCAAAAGAACAAGACAGAAAGAAAAAAAGAAATGTTTCATTGAGTCATAAGCTGACTGATCTGAGGAAAACAAAGAGGCCAGTAATTGCCCTGCCATGCCGCTCGTCACTACAAACTGGGGGAAAAAGATTACATTCCTACAATAATGAAATGCCCTGCCACGGGGCAGCCAAATCAATTTGTGCAGGTAAACTATGAACTGGTGACACACCGTTAGGCTGATTGCTTCCGCCCTCACTGTTTACCTGTAGTGCAGTTTCACCACAAACGTTCTTTGTAATGCTCTCTGCCTCTTCTCCACCGCTTCTCTGCTATATCCTTTCCTTTCTCTCATGCACAGCTCTAAGTTACTGAAAAGGCCCCCCTATGTGCCCATAAACAATCTGATGTAACAAAATCTAGAAACTAACAAAAGAGATATCTAACATTAAAATTAACGACTCCCAAACTGCCCATTACCCTGTGATTCTAATTCTGAAATCCTGGCAGTTTTCCTTGAAAAAGAATTGGCATTTCTTTGCGTTCTCTCTTCTGTTCCAACAAAGCCAGACCTTGCTAAAAATTTGTCCGCCATTTTCTGCATTGTCGTGACTGAAAAATCAAAAAAATTCTACAATTAATCTGCTACAATTTTATGATGAGAGATGGCTGCATTTGAGAGTATTGTGATTCTGCCATAAGGAAAATAAAAAAATAGACTGCAGGACAAAAACGGATGAAAGAAACTGTCAATAAAAGTGCACTGTCTATGTCAGCAAATCGAATATTAGTAAGTTCTTACCTTTCACCTAAACCAGCCTGTGTATCTGTCAAACATTGTCCTCATGAAATAAATATTATATATATATATATATATATATATTTGCTACTAACTGTCATATTAGGTAGCAAAGTACTAATCAGTAAACAGATTTTTGACAGTTCAGTTGGATTTTTGTGCAGAACTTGTCATCATAACACAGCATGTAGACTCACAACTTACAAAAGCTGCTCACACACAATTTCTATCTTTACTTTGCTCGACCCAAGTGATATTTTCTATACAAATATGAACTGTACATTATCAGACTGTGTCAACAGCTCGGGCAGTTACAACTCGTCAACACAGTAGCTGAACTAGATCCAACACGTCATATAACTGCTCGTACGGAATTTCAATATCTACATGTGTCATGTCCGGTGGTGTTTCCCCTCTACTTGGAGAACAATCTGCGCAGGTTTTAAACCTACCACTTCTTTTATCTTTTAAGAGCCCAACAAATCAGCGCTGCATTCCATATTCACCCATATGAATAATTGGAGAAACCTTGCCACCAGATGGCAGGAACGCACACATTAAGACAGCCTTGTTGTAAATTGCTGTACATAAAGGAGCCGGAATCTCTATTTTATGAAAAAGAAAACTGATGACATTCTCGCCAAACTGCACATTCGGGGCAATTAGACTGTACTTTACACATTACCCACGATCGTGCCAGGTGGTGAGGCGTACCCACGTACCGGACTCCAGATCACCTTGAAAACCTTGCACATTCCTTATTGTGGACTTCTAAGGCCGTTATTTTGGTTATTGTTACTGCCCAATCAGCTTAAATCTACCAGCATTTCACCACTTAATACTTTTTTACACTTAGGTGGTTGAGTGAGGTGTTCAGTTTCTTGTATATGTTTTCGAATTCCAACTGTCAAGAAACACTTGTGTTGGCTAAATTAAGAAATCTTGAGACCCGTAACACACCACCACGCTGAAACACATTGATAGACAGTGAAGTCCTATAGAAGACAACAGAGAGGTCATGTTACTCGAGCACATTGCACATCCAAGAAAATAAGACTCTGTTTGGCACACACTTAGTGATGGTCACAGCTGGCGTGTGTATGCAGTGCAGAGTCATCTGGTTGGATGGCTCGAACAAAAGTATGACATTGATTGTGTAGTCTGCCACTGTTGACATGGAGATGATGAGCAGTTATTGGGCCGAGAAGTTTTGAAAATGTCCAGTTGTTGGTGGACAGATGAGCGTTAGAGCCGGACAGTAATTAGACACACTCACAGATGTGAGAAGAGCGGGAGAGGGCAAGATCAAGATCATTGCACGGACTTGATAAATGTGGAGTTCTTCAGAAAATCTAACAAACAGAAGAATGGAGGGACATGACTGCCGACGTCAGACACAGAACTCCAGAAAGACGAAGAAGATAAGAAACAGATCCTGTGTGCACTCGCACAGAGATAACCGATATATCTGGACGAAGACAATGGAAGGGCTACCACAATTGAAACGAAGAAGAAAAAATGCACACACTGTTATTTTGCAGTGAAAAATGCCCACACATTGTTGCAGTGGACATCCTGTGGAGACAGGTCGAAAAGGTCGAAAGGTTAGCTCTGTTGACCGGTGACCCTGATTTACCAACTGATCGAACAAAGGTTCCAAAAAAAAAAAAAAATTATGGTCATCTTCCACCAACCCTGTCCCTCACCTTCTTCCCACCCACAAAGAAAATAACATATTGTTACTTCGGACAAACACACCACTCCCTACATGGACAGATTATCGATACGATCGATCTATAATCCAGTTGTCCGCCTCCGCCCCCAACCATACAAATAAAATAGAAACAGGGCTATAAAAAACGACACAATGAGAATCACTAGGAGACTGGCCAAGCCCATATTGCAGGCCCATACATACACATCCTTTAACTTGATCATAATTGTCATTGATCTACACACACGCCAGATGGCATCAATGTATCACAAACAGATACTGAGAGCAGCTTTCATCATTCTATATATTTCGACTGTCTCCTACCAGCTGGATGAAGGTAACTCGTCTTTATTATATATCATAAATAATGAAAACAAAGCTGACACAATCAGTAAGACAACTGCTTTACTGTATTACAAGTTTGTCTCATTGTTATCTCTTACGCAGCAGGAAGCTGTTCACCTAATGAGAATGAACGTAAATTAATTTTGGGAATGTTATTCTAACAGTCAGAACAAAATGATGAGTTCTCGATGAAATTATTACTTTTTATTATTATTATTATTATTATTTTCTGCCTATGCTTTACTTACTACTGAGTCTACTACTTACTTTACTTTTACTGAGTCCCCTCTTCCATCTTCCCCCTCCCCGCCCCCTGCCTCCCTTGCTCTCCTCCTCCCAATATTCGTAGAAAAAAATCCACGAAGGAAAACTACGCTAGCTATTCACATAGTGTGATTAAGATTGTCACGCCAAAAAGCAATCGCTTTAAATTAAAGAATCAAGAAACAAATATCTGAACCGTACAGGATGGGCCACAAGTAGGCTAGCAGTTGTTCAACTATTGAAATCTGTGTTCTGCCTTAGGTCAAAGTCAGCCAAGTCTTTCTTTCAAACCAATTCACAACCTTTTTTAATATTACAAGACACCTTTACTAAACGGTAATAAAGTGTTATACTAATCTGATTGTAACTAAGACATTAAACTGTACCAAAAAAAAAAAAAAAGTTTTGAAACAGGTACAGTGCCTATACCTACAAAGTGTAACCCTACTTTTGGTCCACCTTGCACATCAATCTATCATCAGTAGTACTAGTAGTGGTAGTGAAAGACGTAGTCTTGAAAGTACATGAAAGATTCAATTCATATGACAATATCTCGTTGTCTGTGACCTCCATGGCAAGGCTAGTACCCTTGTATTGGTTGTCATGAGGAGGAGGAGAATTACGATAACAATTATAAATCTATTTCGCTCTTCTATGTTCTAATCCCAGAGATGTCAATCTGTCTACATGGAAAAGTAGGAAAAGTTCCTGGCACATTCTTTTAGCAACATATAACACTGAAGTATATTAATGTAAATAATACCGGATTTGGGGCCAATAGAGAAATTACTGACAAGCAAAAAGTAGGAAATCCTACTAAAGTAGGAAAATTGACATCCCTGTAATCCCCATTTCACCGACAACGTACCAGTCCAATGCTCATTCAGCATGACAAACCAAGCCCGTTCTGGCCCCACCTGTACTGATCATTGCCCTTGAGTGAGTACAGCCTGCCTTCAGCTGCC
>JBCAUA010827882.1:0-14357 GCA_038406235.1 Peronia verruculata
TAGATAGATAGATAGATAGATAGATAGATAGATAGATAGATAGATAGATAGATAGATAGATAGATAGATAGAGAAACTCATCCTACGTTATCGCAGCACAATGTTCAATTCAAAATGTCCTGCTTTGTTAGACAGTCTAGTCAAGCAGTATTGTAAGACCTTGTTACAGTCTTGAAACTATAAAGCACTGTGATACCTATTCGTGACATACTGCCATATAACATTGTGCTTATCCCATTTGAGGGCGTGGATGACAGCCATTTCTCAACTACAGCGCCGGTGTTATCTCATTTCCAGGAATCGATGGCAAAATTTAATTTTCCGTCTCTTGGATCTAAACTTTGCCACGGGGAATTGAGCCTGGGACGCTTTGATAGTCAGTAACCCGACCCGTTCATCGGTGGCCACATTAAATTGAAAGGTTCAATAGGTTGATTAGTTGATTAGTTTTCCGACGATCCGATCTTAAACTGTGTGGTATCTGGTGGCAGAGAATTATTATAGTTTGCTGAAGCGATTTGTGCCTGATCTAGGTCATCACGTCAGGGACGTTTTTGTGGTGATGGTTTCTGTTGTTAAGAAAAAATAAGGTAAGTTCATTGAAATTGGTACCTAGAAAATTGTATTATATCACGTACGTCAGTTTACACCGGTGGGTGAACGCCTTGCTGATTTGTTGGTTTGCACATAATATGTTATGTCTACATTCTGCACTTAAGGCTGCGCTTAGATCTATTAGTGACTATCTGTTTTCCTCGCTGACAATCCCGTTTATTTCAAACTGAGTGGCCTATTTGTTTGCATCTCATATTAGATTCAGGGAAACTTAATCCAGTTCCTTGCAATTCCTATCTATTGCCAATCCGAAAGATGTGGGCATTTCTTGCACGTGAGAGCTAATCGTGAGCGATTGTTTCAGAAATTCACTTCTGCCGCTAGTATCTGCATATCTTTGCCTGGACAACGGCATCTCCGCTCATTTTTTTTTTTTTTTTTTAAATCCGATTTCAAACTGCTTAAGGTTCTTTTAACTTGAGTAAATTGGTGTAACGTACGCAAGGGTCTGTGGAAATTGTTCGCCCTTATCCGAGAAGTTTAGACGTCGGGTCTGTCAACCCAAGAAGCCAGGAGATCGTCAAGTCACTGAAGCAAAAGCAGGTTTTGATCTTTCCCATATCCCAGAAAGGTTCGAACTGGGACACTTTCATGGATAGAAAAACGCCTAGCGTCTAGACCACGGCGTGCTCCGGGTAAATTTGTGTAGATCTACCTCTCAGAATTTGAAAAGCAGTGGGCACCGTGTAAATAATTCACATATCCAGGAATCAGATCTCCTTCATCTGTACCCTGTATGACATGGCCTGGAACATTACAGCTTAACCTTTATGGCCAGAGGTCTACTGGAAATGATTCCTGTTATGATCAGTTGTTATACGTCTAGATGTGATAGAAGAAAGTCAATTTTCAAGTGATTGTCCAGCTTAAAAGACAATCAGAGACTACAAACTGTCTAGCCATCAGTTAGAAAAAGACATGTAATGAAAGGTCCTTACATGCCCCTGTCACGATGATTTATTGTCTGACTAGACAGTGTTGAGACTGTCATCCCAGCCTCTGTTGTGACTGGTCTCAGCTAATTTTGACATTCAGAATTCAGATGACTTTGAGTCCCCGTTTATGCGAGGTTTTCGAATCTATGGCCAAAAGTACCTTAAGAAAAAGAAAGAAAGAAAGAAAGAAAGAAAGAAAAAGAAAGAGAAAGAAAGAAATTGGTCATGAAAAGTGAGTTTTCATCAATAGGCACCTTGATGGGTTTATTAGACATGGGTTTGTGAACATCTTGCCGGTGTACCGTATTTCAGAGAGTACATCTCTGGATGGTTTATCTACCTGTCAGTCCCTCGCCAGAACGCCAGAGAATATTACATTTTCTATTCTGGGAAATCAGGGCTGGTCATGACGTTTCTTTGTTTAAGTAGATATAATAAAACAGATTTCGGTAAGCGGAAAATAGAAGATCTTCTTGCACTGGGGTTGAAAGACCCAAATGAATCTGAAAACTGGCATCCGTTTTGAGGGGACTAATAGTGTTATGACCGCAATCCCAGTGACTCGCTGTCATCGACGAATGTTGATAAGGGAGAACTGGTTATTGTCTTCTAACACAAGACTTCAGACTATTTTTTTTTTCCCCAAGTAACATGACAGGCACTCGATTTTGTATTACTCAACGTATATGTTCCTTCCAGATAATCGGTCCCGATACGACACGAATGTGACATTGTTATTCTCCAGCATTGAAACACTTTGGATTCTACGTCATTGTGAAACTTGAAACACGATCCATTTGAGTTTTTGGACAGTGAGTAGATCTATAGCTTGTGGCATTTCGAAAGAGTTCACACTTGTACATCTGATTGCTACAGCAGCTTTTCGGCGACAGCATACCTCGGGGATGAGCTGTGTATTTGACTCAATCAGGTAGTAGTTAATTCTTTCAAATCTGAGGAGATTATAAAGTTTATAAACAGAAAATACATAGACCCGCGACTGTGAATGAGTTAGGACATATCTTTGACTCGCTAGACAGGTACTGGAAAAGCGATTGTCGACATTTATGCCATAAAAATAGTGGCAAGTGTAGCATAGTGGTTAGAGTACTGGAACTGAATCCAAACGGTATTGGTTCAGATCCCATCCTGAGTCCATGAGGGAGGAAAAAAACGAAAAAAAGGTGGTTAACGGACATCAGGAGTCATGTCCCCGGAGTGGCCGGGGTTCTAGAAGATGTCAAGAAGTTAAAGTTAAAGGCAGAAAATCAAATGAAAGAACCCACTCGTCTGTGAAGATTGTCACCTGTCTCGCTCTTCTCGAGTGCTCCTACCACAAGGGGGAATAACTGTCAAGACTAAAACATCTGTTGACATTATCTATGGTGTTGCTGGCAGTTCAGGTGGCTCATTCCACTTCATCTTTGAATGCCCCAGTTTTGAGACAATCAATCATGTGAAAAGAAGAGGAAAAGCGGACGTCCAGAGACGAGAATAGCCACCTGCCACAGAGGACATAATGATGCGCTCCTGATCTGTTTCACCTTGTAACCTCTTGTCATGTCTTTGTACATGTATCGTTTTTTGTTTTTTTTTTCCGAATGGTAGCCATCATTGTGACGGTGCTGTTCTTCTTTTGTTTTCTTCCTTCACCTTCACATGGCCTTTAAATTCTGCCCGATGTCGCAGCAATGCCTGTAAAGCTGAGGCCACTAATTTCTCTCAAACTTCTATGACCTGTGACGGGCTTTCCGGGATTCAGCCAATTTTATTCAAATCCATTGTCGGATGTTGTCTTCCAATTACTTCCCTTGTCTCCCCCCTCTACAGATGTCTCTGACTTTGCTTTACAATGTTGTTGTTGTTTTCCCCGAAGAAAATCTGATAACGCTAATTTTGATCACACTGACCTTCACAGTTTTTCATAACTGAAGAAAAGGCATTCACGAGGATAGAAGTCGGAAATATTCAGGGATGTCAAACTTCCGACTTTACTCGGAATTCCGACTTTTTGGTCATCGCTGACTTTCCTACTTTTGGCCGATCAATTGCCGACTTTTACTGTATCCATAGGACAATCGCGGTTTTATACTAATTTGCGATACAAATTCCACACGATGACAGTGAAACCGGAAGTAAAAAAGAGTTCTGCTCATACCTCGGACGGTAGTTTGAAGAACGAGATTGAAGTTCGCAGCGCGCAGATCTAATTCCTCACACCCGAGAACATGCAGTCGACTGGTCGCATGAGAGTTGTCGATAGAAATTCAGCAGATCAGGGTTCAAACAACAACAAATAATGTGCTCGTGATCTTAGAAAGACCACTGTTAGAGAGTAGCTGTTCGCGATCCAGAGTAGATCTAGTCTAGATCTAATCATCATTTCATTACGCTTGATGATTATGATGCATGTGGGATCTTTTTATTTCTTGAAATTTCCACTAGTTGTATCATTTTATAGTCCCATCCCAGGATCTTGTCAGAACTTAAAACATTCTCTCAAAACAGTAGAAACCCTATATTTTTTAAAGTGCCTTACGTAACCTGACAGTATCGATGAGGGGGAGGGGAATCCGACCTTTTTGTGAAATCAGTTTGCCATTCCTGAGTATTTGGAAACAGAGGATCTATAGCATCCGTAGTGTACTTCTCTTATTACGACCATTTTTTTTTTTTTTTTAGTAGTATTTTCCTCTTTTGAATTTGTTTTTATACCACTTACTTTGTGAACATCTCGTTGGTACATACGAATCAATACGACAGCTGGTAGATATACGTCCAAAGCTATGAAGACAACTCTAACATCGACCCTTGTATTTCGAGCCAAACTATAGACTGAATTTGAATACAAATGTTTACTTCACTTGCTAGGGTACCCTCTTTAGTGAACCACAGATAGAAAATGTCTTGAAGTCCACATAAATTAAAATGAGTATTTACTGTACGTAAATATTGATCTTAAAAGTCGATTGGGCTCTGGCCTAAGACCACAGCTTATGTGGCCCTTTGCGTTTCCAAATAAAATTTGATTGCGCCTATGGGAGAGATAGAAGGGTAAGCCTACAATTACAGCAAAAGGACAACCCAGTTCATTCAAGCAGTAACATAATAAGTGTATATTTAGTATTGCCTTCAAGCATTGAGAGTGATGCAGGTATCGTTCCACCTATTCTGGTGATCTGTCCACTACAAGAGAGGTCGAAGCATTCGTAACAGTGAGGGTATCTCTGCTTTGAAATTAAGTTGCTGTGCATGTAGTCGTCCTTGATTCTGATAAGCAAGTCTCATCCCCATCACTGTTTTGATGCTGTTGTTGTTTTTTTTTTTTTGTTTCAGGTGACCGTATCAAAGTGACCACTCGGACAGACAGTCAGCAAGACTGGTGGGAGGGACTGGACAGTGCTGGACATCACGGAATTTTTCCCGCCAATTACGTCCATGTGGTGTCATAGCATGCCACATTTTGTTTGTTTTTTGTTGTTTTTGTTTTTTGCCTTTATCTGCATCCTTGCTGCTGATCTCTACCACTGTTTCCAACAAGAGATTCCATGTTAACGATTGCCTGAGGAACAACCTATAGTAACTTGAAATTTTGTATGAATGGTATCTGCTTGAAACAGTCCATGGTGTTTTAACAACTGCATTTTTTTTCTCTCTCTCTCTCTCTCTAATGTAGTTACAGATCAGTTTGGCTCGACTTATGCCACTGATCTAGGTCATGTGACCAAAATGCTCAGATAGTGCAACTATTTCCGACCTGATGTGCGATCTGCTTTCATCACTGTTGTTATTGTTAGTATTACTTTTCAAAAAAAAATAATAATAATAAAGAGACCTGTATATATCAGTAGTAAGGCAGGATTTTTTCCTAATCGTGATACTGGTACTGTTTTTCTTTTTGAAGTTGCAGAGTTAAAGCTGCTAGCTTTTTGCCGCCTGTCGGTACTGCATCTTAAGTCAATGATTGTAAAAGATCCAGGGCAGTCTTATGCTCAGATTCAAGTAATTATGGAGTTATCCTGGCTGATTTTGGTGCTGTTTGTTGCAGTTTTTTTTTGTTGCTGTTGTTTTTGCCGGCCTAACTACTGGAAGCGTGTTTGTTTTAGCTGTTTCGCTACAGTTTTGTTTTGTTTTGTTTTGTTTCCTTTTGTTTGTTTTTGTAGCACCGAACTGACATAAATCCAAGTGATTAACGTTGACAGTGAGATATGTCGCAGAAATATGAGACTTTCCTCTTTCAGTGATTGCTAAGCTCTCTCACAGGGCCAGACAATGAAGCATACAGTGACACTATCAGATCTTATGATGTCTGTGGGCATCAGCTTTAACAGAGGCTGTCCACGAGTGGTGTTTGATGTACACAGGGTGTATGAGACTGACGAAAGATCCTCACCCTTTGTCCTTTGTTTACACTATCACAATCAACACTTTTTGTTTTTTAACGACATTTTCCTTTTTCTTCCTCAGAGGAGATTTTTGCGATTTGTTTTCTTCGTACCTTGTATCATATAAGTTTACAGTTTGGCAAAAGATGCAAATAAGACAAATTTGAAAACTTTGGGCAAGAAAAAAAAAAAAAAAGACAAATAGTTATTGAAACTGGAATATGATAATGTAAATATGGACAAAAAGTCAAGATCTTCTGTCAGTCTCATATAATTTAGTTATTTTGTATTATAAAGTTTGTGAAAATGGGCTGCTAAATTTTAGAGTTTCGTGCTGGTCTCGTGATTCGTTTGTAATACTATTTAACAGTGATGATAATTTTCCGCCAATTGGCGGCAGTCCTCTTTTTTTCCTTCAACCAGTTAGTATTCTCTTCGAAAACAGTAGGCAGCGCGACCCAGTCCGCCAAAACTCGGCCGGGATTTGAAAATAGAATAAGGTTGGCGAGAATAATTCTACGAGTACCGGACCGGAAGTAAATCTTTCGAAAACGAAACAGTAACAATACCCGGATGTAGGCCTAGTGCACACATCACTGTTCTGACTGGAGCACATGTGGAAGCTTTTTGAACGCGATTTGGCTCGATTTGGTCCATTTTTTCTCTTTGAACTGTTGGTTCTAGATCCAGTATAAAATTCTGAGGCTATCTTGAGTTATTTCAAAAGTGTTTGATCCATCTTGGCACTAGATTTAGTGGACCTTTATCTAATCTAGAGGAGCTAGATTTTAGTCTAGATATTTCTAGAGTTTAGATGAATCTAGATTCTATTTGAAATGAAGGAAATAACCAAAGCGGAGAATGTTCATGTGAAGGAAATTGACAATACGGTTAAAAATAAGTTTAGATTCGACTGGTTAGATTCAAACTGGTTAGTTTTAAATCAGCTCACCCACCCTGCCTCCCTTCCAGTATGCCCCCCAGCACTTGTTCAAAGGTAAAATGCAACTTCTTTTAAATAGTTTGATATCAAAATAAGACTTTCTTTTTTATCAGATCGCTTGCATATGGGTTGGAGAGCGGTGAGAGCTGTTTTCTTACATGTTTTGAGTTGACGAAAATTGTTACTCTTTTTTGACAATTTTCTGTTATCATCACTGGAAACTTGTCTGTTTGAGTGTTTAGTCACCTAAGGAGTAAAAATGGTTGAGTAAAGACTGTTTGGATGGTATACCACTTGAATGGTAATTTTCGCTGTCATTTTCAGTTTTAATGACATGTCAATACTCATTAAGATAGTGATTAGGGTTAAGTTCAGGTAATATTACAGTGCAATCCTGTTATATGAGGGATCATTTAATGATGTCAATATGAGAAAAAGTCAATACATGGGACGAGTCAGCCTAAGCAATGGAGGAATGCCATATTTTGCAGCAATACCCTTCTTTAACAGTTGACAAAAGAATCTTGTCAGCATTCCCTCAAAGCTGAAGTTGTATGTCGACAATCATTCCTCTTCTTTGTCTTCTTTGTCTCAAAATTCTCGCGAGGTCTGTTATCAATGTATGACGTTAATGATATGAGAGTACAGCACTGTGCAGCTTTGACTAAAAATTGTAGCATGGTAAAATACATACATGTCTAGGCAACTGCACATGCATGGCTAACTGTGAAGCAGCATTCTGTGCATCTACAAGTCCTGTTGTAGATGTACTTAACATTGGCAGTAGTAAGCCTGATAGTCCATCTGGACATATGCTGTTCCCAGTAAAGCCAGCGTGCTAAGCAACAATGTAACACTGGTTATTGCAGACAAGTGAAAGATGTATGTCTGCTTTTATTTATTTTACCACTGATTTGTGTTGGCCCGAATGTGATTTTATGAGATATACTGAGAAGGGGGATGAAAGAGATTACTGCACATAGTGACGTAGGAGGAATGACTGGAAACTAGTGTCAGCGTAGGGGGAATTTTGTCCAATATTGAAGAGAAAAATGGGGACCAGAAATAAAGCTACATTTATGTTGATTATAAAAAATGTCGATATAAAATGATGTTGTGATATGTGTGGATTGTCTTGTATTTAGATGGTATGTGTCACCCAAATAGATCTTTCCTTGGTTTATTGTTTATCATATTGGTATCTTGTTTATATTTCTTCAAATCAGCTCTGAAACAGTGAGGGTCATTGTGAGGGTATAAAAGCTTAGCTTGAGGATTTCAGTACTGTTTTGGCTGTGTTTGAGGTGACACTTGTAGTAATACGCTGAATATCAACGATTAGAATTAAATTAAGTGGATTAATTAATTAGTTTGTGTTATTACTATGTTCACTGAGATCATGGTGCACGAAATTCCACTCCACAGATGAGCTGCGTCAGATGATGCTGGACAGTAAAGGCAAAAAGAAACGAAAAAAGGTTGATGATGATGATGAGGATAATGATTTTCTTCCAATGATTGACAGTCCACCAAAGAAAAAGAAGAAAAAAGACAAGTACGTACAGTTCAGTTTTTTAGTTTTTGCTTTTAACAGGAGTTTTTAAGTTCATTCAATAAGGTAGTTATATGTTGAGGTTGGGTCCTTTTTCTTCCTCCAGCATGAAAAACAAATGAAAAAGGGAATGTTAACTTTAATGTCATTCTGGAAGACTCTTCTTCTGTCTTGTTAGCTTTCATGATTTTTCACTATATCTTCACAAGTGCTTAGCAAACTTTGGCTATGGGATCACAAGTTGTTGCTGATTTCAATACTCTTACAGGGAAGGATTTTATTCCTGAGAAGTGATATGAAAAATATGAGATAGTATAACAGTATACATGTTGTTCAGTATGATGTTGGTGCTGGTGTTGACAGTAACTATTTGACCTGGTTATCTGTTCTCAGGCATGATACAGCCAATTTGTTTGCATCTGCCGAAGAGTTTGCTCACCTGCTGGAAGAGGACACAGAAACTGGCCAGATTTCTTTAGGAGGAACAGCTGACTTGAGAAATAAAGACAAAGCTGGTAAGACAATCTGACACGTGTAATATTCATATAATGGAGCATTATCACGTCATGAACATCTATTTTCAATATAACTCAGCATCATTCACTAGGGATTTTTTTTTTCTTTTTCTTTTTCACTTTGCTTTTGTATAAAAACGTTGCCATCACTGTGTTACAGTTTAGCAAGGAAAGATAGTTTAATACTATTGGTCTTGTCCACCATAAAATGGATTCTGAGGAAACACAGAATTTCCATTGATGAAACATTGATGTTAAATTTTCTACAGCAGACAAATTTCACTGACTGTAATCTGATCGAGACAAGTAAATTAGTGTCCAAGGGACTTAATGATGATCAGTAAAATTAGACATGATGTCTAAGAACAAGAAATGTGGCTGTTGTATTAGAATAGAAGAATATTTAAGCAGAGATGGATTCCCTTGTACATACATGTAGTTTTTTGTTGTTTTTTTTGTATGTGTATCCATAATGAGTCAAAATGTAACTGTTCCATTTTTTAAATGAAAAACTTTCCAACTTGACTTTGTGCCCAGCATATTTGTTTTACACTCGTTTTGTGAAGTGTTGGCTGACACATTATTATGTGCTTTTATGAATGTTGTCACCAGAGTTGAATAGATGAAAAGATGGATAAGGAACAAATAAGCAATGGCAAATATTCACTGATTAACAGAAAATTTATCCATTTTTCTTTTGTAGCCCAGAAACAACTGCACTGGGAAAGCGAGCGAGACAGATGGTTGCAGGATAAGACTGGAGCTGGGCACCACAAGAGGAGGAAGGCCAAGCTGCCTGTGCAAGGGAAACAAGGGAAACCAATGGGAAAAAAATCTATAGGAAAGAAACCTAAAGTAGTCAATGGGGGTGGTAAAGGTGGGGGAAAGAACTTTGGAGCTGGTGGGAAAGGGAGGTTCAAAAGTAGGAAAAGGTGATTGATATGAGTCAATTATGAATCATCTGATATATTACAAAAATATAAAATTCTTTATACAGTGATATTTACTGATGTTCATTTATATTTCCAAGTGTGACCTCTTATTATATCTGAATGCTTTGTTTGTTTTATGAATGTATATGGGAGGGAGTAATTTTTAAAATAAAAAAGTCCAATTAAAAAAAAAAGGATGAAAGAATGAGAAGGAACTGAGAGAGTTGTGCAGTTGAGTGTCAGTCATTCTTAATGTCACATCATATGTTTCATGGAAATTTGAACACAGAATTATAATCACGAAGAATATAGATGTTATTTAAAATTTGCATTTAAAAAAAAAAAAGGAATAAAATATGTTGACTGATACCAGGTTTGATTTGTTTGCTCTTTCTTGTTGTTTAGTCTTTTACAACCTTCTTCCTCTTTCTGTCATATTTCCTTATTCTGATCACTGACTTCATCTGTAACATGAAACTTGGCATATTCCTCACCCTCATCCATCACCTCTTCCAGGGATGTCAAATTTCCTTGTTTAATAGGATTCCATACTTTTTGGCCATCATGCATCAGTAATTTCTCTTTTTGCCCCAAATCCAGTATTATTTACTAGGTACCTCAGTTTTTTGTGTTGCTGAAGAAGAGTATGCTGGGAACTTTTCCTACTTTTTCATGTAGACAGATTGACATCCCCGTTATTCCTTGACTTCTACTGATGTTGTGGAAGATGTAGCATTTGTGGAGTTGAAATCATAAGCCAACTCCCCTTTGGCCTCCACTGCTTGGATTCAGCAAATCCGATTCCTGTCATGTCTAGTCTCGTCATACATTTTTCCCTCCACTACATCTGTCTTTAACTGTCACCATGCTGTGTGCAATGTTTTTTTTTTTGAAGAGCCTGATGAGCTAGACCCATGACCACACTATTTCAGCTTCTTTTTCATTCATTACAGTGAGGAGATATTTGCCTGAGGCCCAGTACTGGCTACCTGGGTCTTCTTGTGAGCATCTCCCCTCATTAGCTTAATTACTTTGTCTCTACAGTTTTATGCCAAGGCTTTTTTTGCAGCACCTGGTTTCAGTTGCAAAATCCTTTCATGTACTACATCCTCATGGAGCATCCAGCACATAAAAATAGATGTCCTGCACCTGGATGAAATGAATCCAGTGTTAAAGGGATTGCAGCAGTTAAAGTCGAACAGGAATATATCTCAAATAGTAGGCGACTTGTATCCAAATATGTGTAGAAGTTTCCTTAAGTACACTCATTTGCTTTCCTCACTGACATCAGTAACTCAATATTTAAAAAATTTGACTTTTAGCTCATGTCATCTGGCCACCCATTATGTAATACAATACATGGATGGTACTCGTAATATATATATATAATATATATAGTGAGGTTATTTGTCTAGGTTAAACTCTGAAAAAAAAAAATACATGTGAAGCTGTCAGTTTGCTGCACTCATACATGTGTACAGTCGGGTCTGTTTAAAGTCAATCCCATGGAATAAAAAGAAAAGGAAAAATAAATTCAACTTAGTCAAGATTGACATTAACCAATATAATGATATAAGGGGAGAACAAATAGGACGACCAAGAGGATTTGACCTCAAGCAAGAACTTAGCTTCAGCAAGTTTTAAGTGGACTGCACTGTATAAAATTATTAACTCTCATAATTGTAGTCATTTTATGACAAAATATTTCCTGTTCTATATAGAACATTGCTGTTCACTCTTTTTTTTTTTTTTTTTAAATTTTAAATGCAGAGGTACTCATAGTCCATGGCTGAGGACTTAAGGCTTTTTGGTGGCAATGCAATATACCAAATTTGATTTGAATCGGTTTGGAAACAAAAAAGGAGATAGAAAAAGAAAAAAAAAAAAACTGGTAAAAAAACGGGTTTTGAGAAAAACGCGTTTAAAGTTTTCTTTCAGCGAAATATTGACATGAAGAGTTTTCTGTTCGGCTTTCAACCTCGGAACAGCCTTTTTTAACATGATAGCCCTTTTGTCATGACTTCTGGGTCTCTTGCCGTTTTTAAGCTCTTTGGACGTACATGTATTTGTTTTCAAATTTTGCTCCCTACCCCCAATCTTTGGAAGAGCCACTTTCGGGTTCTTGAGGGAAGAGTGTTTTGACCTTTACTATTGACATATAGTCGACAACTGAGCTATTAGTAGCAGAAAGAAATCAAAATTGCGCTATTTATAGGACGAGGAAAGTTATTTTAGAACAGTTACATTGATAATTTGCATGATCAGCAGTTTTTTTCTCTCTTCATAGTGGTCATCCAGTGTCCATCCCTGGCACTGGAGCTTGTGATATTGTGCGTGTGTGTGTGTGTGTTTTAACTTGAAACATTGTAGTTTCAGTTTGTTTCGTTATCCACAAATAGAAGTAATGGCACTCATGTTTCTATTTTCTATTGTTGTCCACACATTCAATACTTCTAGATCTATCTCAAGATCCGTTAATGTAATGAATTGATTTAGTTCACGGGCATGATTTGTTTTAGTTGTTGATTACAGCTCGCTGAATAGGCGAGACATCAGCAAGTTTAATTATACATGTATTTTTTTTTTTTTTTTCATTGGGCACGGCCTATGCTCAAAATTAAGTATTTATACAGGACGCCTTATTCTTCTAAAGCGAATTGTAACAAATTTTCCAGAATAATAATTGTGCTTTGTTCATCATCTGGGCAGATCAAAACATCTAGACAGTGACACGTACACCTACATTTACTGTTGACAAAAGAGAAGGCTAAAATTCTGGAATGCAAACATCTAAACAGTGATACTTATTTCAGGCAAATCAATGTTGCAAAAGTATCTTACTTCCTTATTATACAAATACATATAGGCCTACTATCATTTTCATGGGATCCTGAAAAGTTGGGTCTGTTCGTCCGCCTGTCTCCCCATCCCCAGTGTTGACTGACGGTAGGAGTTCACATGATAATGACATAACCAATAAATAAATAAACAAACAAATTAATGAAGAAATAAATAAATGGCTAAAATATTCAAACAAGCAAACAAGAAATAAAAAATAAATACATTGTGAAATTTTTAAGAAATTCCACACCAGTTTAAAATATTACATGTACTTTTTTACTCTGTTGCAGCTCTGGCCAGAAGCTGTTGGGTTAATGAAGAAGGTACTGCAAAGTATCAGTCGTAATTGATAAATCATGTTTTTACTGAATGGACATTGGAACAGAATAAAGTACGTACATGTATTTATGTACATGTATTTAAAGAAAAAGAATTCTCGTAGCGCTCTCACTGTCAAAGGGTCCTTGTTCATCTTTATTCACCATGTAGTCTCAATTCAGATTCAATAATGTCTGTTGGTTACTGAAGGTGAAGGCAGGCTAATATTTCTCTATTGCCCCTGTGAATTTGTGGATGTAATTTCTGTGGACAGAAACTGGCTGATCTTAGCCCCGACGAATTGATCGTTTGAACATTTGTTGTTTGGCTTGTGAGGAATGATTGAAAATTAGAAGAAAAAATTCCGAGACAGACAGACAGGCAGGCAGGCAGCCATATCATATTTATTTAATAAAGATGTACCAGATGTACAACCTGAGTTCACTTTTTTCCTGTACGTATTCTATATACTCAGGACAATAATTATTAACATACTCTCTGACGTACAGAGAAATCAGATACTGATACCCCTCCTCTCTCTCCCTCCCTTCCCTTCACACCACCCCCTTCCCCTCCCTCCGCCACCTTATCTCCTGAAAGCTGGAATTACGAAAACGTAGAGAGGATAATACAGGTATGGCCTTTTTACGAGGTGTGGATTGCAAAAAACAAAATGAGTGTAGCTTAGTCAGTAATGGCTCCTAGTCCTACCACTCATGTTCTGTCTGCAAAACTCTCCCTCCCTCAGTTGCTCCTTTCTTCACGAGACAGACGTCGACCATCATGTCACTCCGACCCTCTTTGTGTGTTCTTTAAACTGACCGTCAGGAATTCCACCTTGTTGAGTTTATTTTTTGTCGTCGTCCAGTGCTTCGTACTCTTTTCCACCAGTTGCCATTTCTCTGAAACGCAGATGTCTGTGCTTGAATGAGGCTGTCCCCGTAGTTTTTTGCCATTCAGAATGCCAAAATTTGCCACAAATTTGCCAAAAAAAGGAGTAAAATTTGCCACAAAATTTGCCAAAGTACGTGAATTCGACATTAAACATTTCTTTTTCTTACCGCGCAACATAAACTGAAAAAAAAAAACAACAAAAAAACAATACCCTTCTACTTTATTCACTTCTGTTATTGAAACCCAAACTTTACAAACCTGACAAAATTACAACAAATTCAGTAAAATATCATTCCATTCATAAAAGACATGGTATATATAAGCTTTTAGTTTTAGCAAGCTGAAAAATAAAAATTTAACCTTAAAATTCCCAGTAATCGGAAATTAATTAGATGCAGGCTGGGGGCACCCATTGTTACGAGCGAAA
>JBCAUA010827893.1:0-14356 GCA_038406235.1 Peronia verruculata
ATAGATAGATAGATAGATAGATAGATAGATAGATAGATAGATAGATAGATAGATAGATAGATAGATAGATAGTACAGTACATGTCAACGTTCTATGACTTCCACCGCACTCTCTGTTGTGGTCACAAATAAACAACAACAACAACAACAACAACAATTTAATTGATAGAAAAATTCTAGATACAGCGCTACAGGCTGGAAAGCTAGAAATGAGAAGCAACACACAACAATGGTTTATGTATGACATACCAGGCGACAGGACAATGAAGAAGGACTAGAACTAGCCTATTTAAGAGAGTGATGGGGGAATGAATGACTGAAGATTTGAGTGTAAGAGCTAAGCAAGGTAGAGAGTGCCCCGGCAGGAAAGTGGCTACCTAAGTCTGTGGATGCTGTTGGTGGCGAGAGAGTAAATGAGTGACTGACGAGCGAATGAGGGAGGTGAATGGAGGAGTGAATACGTGAATGGGCAAGTGAGCGAAAGGGTGAGTGGAATGGGTGAAGGGTTGAGAAGGCCAACGGGTGAGAAGTGAACAGATGAGTAAGTGGGTGAATGAGTTAGTGAATAAGTATATAGGTGCGTAAATGACAGAACGAGTGAGGGGCTAAATTAATGAGTGTAAATATTGAGTCCACTGAGTGAAGCCTGTGTGAGTGACTAAAAGGGAGGACAATGGGCGAATGACTGGCTGAATGAG
The DNA here is from genome assembly GCA_038406235.1 of Peronia verruculata. Classification (NCBI taxonomy): domain Eukaryota; kingdom Metazoa; phylum Mollusca; class Gastropoda; order Systellommatophora; family Onchidiidae; genus Peronia; species Peronia verruculata. The sequence continues at coordinate 698 of JBCAUA010827893.1, forward strand.
TAAGAAAAAGAATGAGTAGTGAGTGACAGCAGCGAGTGAATGACTGAGTGAACGAATGGAAGAATGAATGAAATTATGAGGAAGAATAATGAAATAATCATGAGTTTATATACAACAGGCATAATTTTAGGCCAGAACTTTCGTAGAGCTCTAAGTTAAACAGCCCACGTTACACCATGGTGTCGCACCTCATAAAATGATCACGGTACTCAAACAGTGAAACAGCAACTCAGGAAAGATCCAAGAGCTCACTAGCTGTAGCAGGACACAGCCTATGTTGCTCAGATGGGACATAATTATTACATAACGCGGACAGTTCTCGAACGTAAATTAAATGCACAGACATACACAGTCAAATGAAGAAAATCACTTTTCCGACCACTAGAGACGCTTTAATTTTTTACAAACAACTTACTATAGTAAAAATACTTCCATTGTGTCATTCCATCACCGAGAAATGACAATGAGGATAATACTTGTTTACATTAGCACAACGTACTTGTAATCTTCAGGTAATTTGATCGCTTCACGTTCCTTTCAGCCGGTCGAATAAGACATACAGTACTGCTTATAAAAGATCTGTCTATCAGAGAAAACATCCATTTCATTCTTTGTCTTCCTATCTTACTGTGGCGATGCTTTACCCTATGATAATATAAATACATTTTACCACCAAGCCCATGCCATGCAGTAGTTTGTTTCTCCCACATTCAAGAAATTGTCCAAGACAATTAAACTAATTAGCTGGCGAAATATAAGGCATCAGTTTAACTGCTGACTTGTTACTATGGTGAGGTAAATACAGAAATGAATGAGTAAGTAAATGAGCGAACGAACAGACTGTCCCTCCGGAACACAAAGGCCGACACAGACACATACACAGACAATACCTCAAAAACACAAAACATTTAGGCATAATAGCACTCTGATAAATTACTGTCAGAGAAACGCTAGGGTTATTATAACGACAAAAAACAATACTACAACTAATAATAATAAAATAATAACAATAAAGGGTGTTTATATCGCGCCTAACCCCCAAGAGGGCTCCAAGCGCTTTAAAGAACCAAAATGTTTAACAGCCCCATACAAAATACGCGTCAAAACAAACAGAAGCAACAATATTATACGTATTTAATCTGCTTCATTTACCTTCCACTGTATTTGCTGACGGGCTCATGGTTCGAGCACGCCATTCTCCGAGAAGTTTAAGGAAATGTTATTACTTTACAAAACGTAGCGGCTGTCGATGCACTATCTTTGTGACAGTTTTACATGACCGCCGTCCAACATAAAGTCAATTCAGGAGAATAAGAAATAAACACACACTTCACTCTCCACTATAAACCAAAGCTTCAATAATACAGCTACAGCCCTAAAGTGGTCAGACTCCAGTCTTTGACAGATAGAATGAAAGTTACGCTCTCATGCAAATCGTGTGTAGCATGCTGACGGTCAACAGATAACAAACAATAGCACCAAATAAAAAAGCCCATAAAACAAAACAAAACAGCAATGGAAACAAAAACAAAAACAAAACAAAAAAAACGCACGTTAGTCTCTTAAGCAGATTAAAGAATAATAAGAACAATAATAATCCTTAATTCACAGAATGCCAGCCGCAGAGTAGTCAGACAACAGTCTGTTACAACCTCAAGGAGATCCTAAGTTCCCGCTGACGAATTTCAAGGATAACCGTGTACCTCAGCTAAGTAGAACAAAAGCCTCTCGATGCATGTCTTTTAACGAATGCCCTTGTAACACACTTAAGATCTACTACAGAGACATTGCCACAGATAACAGAAACGCAAATCATTCGGTTAGCAAATTAAACTCTTTAGCACAAACAATAATCTACGTCTTTTGCAGAAGAAGCATCATGGTACAAACTGGAAGATTACAGACAATTCAAGGACAGTCCCGGGAACCATTCAAACTCTGAACTAAGGCACACTCATTATCCCTCCAAATGAAATTCAATGAGGGAACTTCAACACAGAAACGGTCAAATAATTCCAGTAGCATAAGCGATTTCAGCCCCTGGTGACGAAGTTAATGCGAACTGTGAGCCCCTTACTACCCACAGGTGAAATGTTCTTCATCCACAGGAAATTGGCCCGATCCCCTTGTCAAAATTGAACTGAAGCCAAAGATTACCTTGGCCGGCCCGAACGTTGTTATATTCCAAACACGGAGCTCTCGACATACTTTCCAGGTAAAATAACAACGGCCTTTTCTCTCCAACTTCTCCTCTCCACACTCTTACGCACTATAAGACATGTATATCAGGAAGGCACAGGTATTTGGATCCCTAACCGAAGCCACAATGGCAAGCACCCATTCACTCCGAGCCCACTCAGTTTTACACACATTATTTCACGTCAACCACCTAGTAGAAAGGCTATTTTAATTAATTAACACCGAATCCATGATGAAATTCTGACCCTACCAAGAACAGCCGCCCGTGACTATGCTTGTCTAAACATGCTTCGAATCATTTGTGTAAGTGTTGAAAATGGAATGAATTCAAGTTCACGGATCCGGTATTATGAAACAGGTTGACCCCAATTGACTGACTGAATGAAACCCGTGCGACAGGATATATTCTGAGGGCCTAAATGCTGTGCTTTATTATCCAACCACATCTTCCCACGGATGGCACATTCAAGTGGCATAGACTGATTTCCTTATTACACATTATTTAACAACGTCATGCTCGTTATTCCTTCTTTTCAGCGTATTCTAAAACAACAGACCATCGACAATATAATGCTATACTGTGCTGGTGGAATTGACTTTCATCTCGGAATTCAGGAACTTACAATATGAACAGGCCTACATCAAAACATTATTCAATATCCATCATGAAGTGGCACAGGATTTTCTTCGTTCATGCAAAAGAACGAATGATTATATGTTGTTTCACATCATGCTCCTCTTGTTTAAAGGATGAGCCACCAACCGTTATGGCACGCTCCCACAGGAGGTCTGTGCACTAGCGACAATTTGATTCCCATCTGTTGCCATAATCCCAAGATTCGGAATAATCATTTCTAATTGGATCATCCTTTTAATTATCTATGTCGTTGTCATTTACCTCTTCTGACAGATTTGTGCTCTCCATGAAGTTTCATGATTTATCGTTCATGTTCTTGAGGATGAAAATTGATCTTCTTTCGAGAAAACCAGTTCTTTACTTTAAACATGTAAGTGATATCTTTATTTCTCTGTAAGCAGCATTTTCTATCAAAATTAAATTTTGTTAAAAATATGATAAGATAGGTCAGAGAAGACATAATTATTACCAATGCAACACAGACGTCCTCAGGAAAAAAGAATCTCTGTCAGCGTCACATGAAATTTCTGGTGGGTGTCTATTCCAACGTTTTTTTTTGTTTTTTGACATTTATCATATATACTGGTTAGCGCATCTCAACGGATCCCACATCATCCGATGCAGAGAAACGGTATTGTTCACACAAAACGGCAACACAGCACTTAGTTCCGATATTTCTTCTTTCTTTTTCTTGTTCAGCCCTCACCGCTGGACAGGCTCAGAAACGCAACCGGCAAATTCATCGCCTGACAGTGAGGCGCAGCTATTCTTCTCAGTTGTCCAGGAAACCCGTTGTTGTTGAACACAAATTGACGTAGGCCTATATCTACAACACTTCTGCCACTGGGTTACAAGGACGTCATCCGTCAGCCAGCTAGGACGAGACGTTAAAGAGATAGATGTGTTTGCTCACAGCTTTCTCTCTCTCTCGCCTCTCTCTCTCTCTCTCTCTCTCAGAAGTTCCCGTTTTCCTTTTTGACATTTTCACCAGCATCCTCACCATTCTTGAATAACAAAAAGGTATATTTCGTCCATAAGGCAGCAGATTCCCAGAATTTAAAAAAAATATCACAAAGAAGCATACTATTGGAGTAGCTGTTGGCGTTTCGTGTCACAGACACTCAATGTAAGTCGTTCGAATTTGAATTAGAATTTGTGCATAGAAAGGCAGATTAAACATTGTGAACTGGAAAAAATATTCAGTCTCATTTTAAAACTCATCACAGTATTAATCTGTTACTCAAACAAATGTATGATACGGAAATACTTATTGGTTGGTAAGAAATCTAGAATAATGCCTTACTCGCCAAAACTACACATTTTAGAGTCCGTTCCTCATTTCTGTATGAGTTCCTGTTTCCTTGTTAGTAAAGCTTGAATCAGATGAAAAAGGGATCAGAGGAAAAAAGCTGAGACAGTATAATATTGTTCAGACGTGTCTTTATCTGTCTGTGTGCATTGGTCAGTAATTTGAAAACATGAATGTGGTAATATGCCTATATGGAGAAGTACTGGAGCTGACAGTATCACTTACTTTACTTCAAAGCAAATAAAAATTATTCGCCGGTAAAGACGTAACTAATCAAAGTGGATACATCATATGTCTCTACGTGTTGCATACTTCATGGATATTTAAATAAGTCGATCTATCTTTTTGTAATATAAGTATCAGTACACAATCTTTTCTATAAATATGATACTTCAAAGGTTTCAGCCTATTGATCTCCAACGAGGACTTCTCTCGCTGTAAAAATAAGAGCAAAGGAGGAATCCATGTATGTATCCATCCATCCGTCCATCCATCCATCCATCCATCCATCCATCCATCCATCCATCCAACCTCCTTTCCTCCCATGTCTTATTTGCACTCCCGGTCTTTCTCTCTATCCTGCAGCAAAAGCAAATCAAAGCCTAGTGTTGCTATAATATATATTTTATTATATAATAAAATGCTATATTCAAAGAGCACCGCATTGCGTCATGTCACTCGATATACACTGCTCACTCAACGACGTAAATAATTTTGTTTACCTCCAGGGCAAACAAGTCTGTGGAAAAAATCGACAATCACGTTGCGGGGCTTCCGATCATAGTACAGGCTTTAAAAAAAGAAAGAAAGAAATGCAAATGAGGCCAAGAACTAGTCGTTATAAAAAAATAGATATCCGTTTATAGCGACGGCGCTTATAATGATACACTCTGGGCTATTTACGTATTCAACACAACGGAATTTTCTAAAAGTACGATCATCTTGCTTGTTCATCTCCAGTCTATCAGATATAGGTGGTCTGTCTCTATTTTTTGCTACAGAGAATCATAGGCGAGGGGGTAAAAGTAATCATCTTCAATTCCGATGGGAAATGAAAAAAAAAAAAAAAGAGACTTTCATATTCCAGTATTATCCGAGGAAAGTGAAATTGACGGAAATGTTATTTTCCCATAGTATCGCCGATATCTCAGAAAAGTGATGAAATTATGACCTGAAGAAACCCCAGTTCAAAATCTAAAATTGGAAAACAGGAAGGACCTTTTCAGACTATAGTAGGCAAATTTGTATGTTTCTCTTCAGTTCACATGAGCTATACCTTTTCATTTTAAAGGGTTTGCGGACACACTTTACGAACAATAAAAGAGCGTGTTAAGTGATAAGCCATGCTTTGATTCTCATGAAGTGTAAGCAAAAAAAAAAAAAAAGAAAAGCTAACCTCTAATCGTTAATCTATCATTAAAATTTGCTGCTTCTTTTTTTTTTTTTTTTAAAGAAAATCGGGAATTTGGACAAAACCTTCTCCTGTCAGTTTTCTGAAGTAAATTGACGTAGACTAAGAGGTAGAAAGAAAAGAAAAAAGAAGAAAAAAAAAAAAAAAAGAAGGGAAGAAGACAAAGAAGAGGAAGAAATAACAACAACAACAACAACAACAACAACAACAACAACAACAACAACAACAACGACGACGACGACGACGACGACAACAGCAGCAACAATAACAAGAGGTCCACCGAGCCACACAACCTGATTAATTAATGAGTACTTTTGCCTTCATTGTAATCCTCATTATCGGCATGAGGACACTGAGTGTGTCAACAATAGCTGATGAGAGAAGCAAAGCAGACACAGACATATATTAGGGTTCTACATGTATTTCGTTTCCTGATGAAAGTGGCACTAATTGCAATATGACGTAGCTGAGGTTTTAGATGGTTCTCCTGATGATCACGATCAACATTCACTACTTGCCATAGCGAGAGAAAGAGAAAAACAACAATATCTATAACAACACAATGCTACCATGGAAAATAAGTGAAGTAATAGATGTGAGCGAGTGAGTTGGTGACTGGAGTGAAGTAATAGAGGTGAGCGAGTGAGCTGGTGACTGAAGTGAAGTAATAGAGGTGAGCGAGTGAGTTGGTGACTGAAGTGAAATAATAGAGGTGAGCGAGTGAGTTGGTGACTGAAGTGAAGTAATAGAAGTGAGCGAGTGAGTTGGTGACTGAAGTGAAGTAATAGAGGTGAGCGAGTGAGTTGGTGACTGACAGAGGTGAACGAGTGAGTTGGTGACTGAAGTGAAGTAATAGAGGTGAGCGAGTGAGTTGGTGACTGAAGTGAAGTAATAGAGGTGAGCGAGTGAGTTGGTGACTGAGCATGCTATGAAAGAATGGATAAGTGTATAAGTATGCGACTGAGTAATTGAGTGGGTGAAAACTTTAGTGGGCAAATGAACTAGGAAGCAGAAGAGTGAGTGAACGAGAGACTGCATCAGCACGTGATTGAGAGAATGATTGAGAAAATGGTAAGGACGTGAGAATGCTAGTCAGTGAGTGAATAGGTGAGTGAATGAATGAATGTGAGAAGGATGAGCAACTGGATGAATACATGAGTCGCTAAAGAAAGATGATTCTAAAAGTAAATTTAATGAATGAATTGTAAGTTGCGTGAGCGGGTGAGGGATTTCGTGAGTGAATGGCTGATTAAATGAGACATGGACTGCACGTGGGAAAGATTCAGCGAGTAAAAAGGAAACAACTGAAGGAGTGAAATTAGTGAGTGAATAAATGAGTGAGAGAGTATGTGCGTTAATGATTGAGTGAAAGAGAGAACAGATGGGTGATTGATCGAATGGGTGAGCGCATCAATTACTCTCCAATTGAGAGGATGATTGAACAGTGGGTGAGTAACAGGAATAGAGTGGATGAATAAATAAATACATAGATAAATAAACGAGTGAAAGGAAGGAGTCATTGAGGAACAAATGCACTGAAAAAAAAAAAAAGAGAAAAACGAAAAGAATGAGAATTGAGTTAAGCACTCAGTGTGCAGACGCTAGCATGTCGACTTAATTAAAATAATGAAGGAATAAATATATGCAGAGCAATTTTTAAGAACCCACCTGTATTTCATGATCACAATTGGTAATTTCCACTGCTTCAGCTACGTTCTCCAAAGCCATAAACAGCGCATTACACGCCTGCAATTTGAGTCCAGACCGCGCCTCTCCTACCTCCAACGTCTGCAGTTCATTTATACACGCTGATAAACTGCTGTTCTCTTGATATCTCTGAGTAAAAAAAAAAGATAACACAAGAAACGAATTACATAATGCAAACACTTACTTGTATGCATGCCTATTGGTCTGGATTTTCACAGACAATCTCTACAGCAACCACATACACACACAAGCACTCACGAACAAGTAAGACAATAAGTACAGGTGACTATTTTTTGCAAAGGTAATAATTTTCTACTTTTTTTCTGAAACATCTGCCCCAAAGCTAAATATTCATTGCAAACATCGTTAATAACACTGATCTAAATATTAACAGTTTAAGGGTCAGGAATTATGACCTTTAGCTTTATAAATATAAATAAGTCTCCTCAAATCTCAAACTACTTGCTAGTTCAACTTGGATTCTAACAATCCTTTTATCACAACACACGTGTATCTCAACATAGCAACAAAGGTGCTAACTGACAACTTCAACCCTGATAATTACAATATATATGTACAAAACTCCAATCTTGACAATAACCCGTCAGAGGAATTTGTACAGTGTTTACTTTCAAACTGGTATCACGTCAGGGTTGTGAATAAAGACCGTAGTACTGTGAGGCATTTGCTGCGTTTAGCATGTCATAATAGATTCCAATGCATTTCTGCAGCCTCAAAGGATAGAACTTGGTACAGGTACAGAAAGAGCAGGTAGGATTTATGTTAAAACCCACATTTGAAAGAAAAGATCTGTTATCGTATCTGCCCCCCCCCCCTTTTTTTTGTCTCTTTTGTAAATGAATATGGCAGCATTCCAAATCTATTTATTGATGCAGAAGTAGCCAGCTATGCAAGAGCACAGCACTGGATGCACTGATCATGTTCTCAGCTGTCAGGCTGGGCGAGATAGAGAACAACTGTTTCAAGTGACAAAGCAGAGGGATATTTTTTCCTACGGTCAATAATACCAATGCAATCTGCTTTCCTGCTGGGCTGATGGCGGCTTTAATCATGCAATAATTGTCATGATAATGGCTGGTAATGTAAAGGGCCTTAGGATGATCGATTATCGTATCACTTTGATGAAAACAAAACTAGATAAGGACCTAATGTTAACAAAAAATGATAATTATGGCTCAATATTGCAAATTACTAAATGATAAGATGATAGTGGAATCTATAATTAAGCATAATAAACTCAATTTCCAAAGGTGCATTCTCTGTGACAGATTAGATCTGATAAGAAGGAAAAGAGTAACAACAAATGACGTGAAAAACAAAACAAAACAATAAAAATCAAAACAACAACAACAACAACAACAACAACAACAACAACAACAACAACAACAACAACAACAACAACAACAACAACAACAATATTGACAAACAAGCATCACGCAAACCTATCCAATCCACTCTACTAACCAAATGTAGGCAGATCTGTAGACAAATGCCAGTCAGCCAACGGAATCAAACAGAACTGCAAAAACAACAATAACAACAAAAGAAAACAACGACTTCGTTGTTCGCCCACTCACTTATCACCACCGGGAACTGCAAAGAGAGTTAGCCGTGTCTCGTACTAATAATCCCAAACTGTGACATCAACAGTCCTACATAATCCACTCAACATCTCACTCCATTTCTAACGTAGTTCACAAATTGGTCATTATCAGACAGAAACGTCGTCGTCAAATGTGTCGCGTTCAGCACCGTTCAGCAACCAGGACCACTCACTAGAGTAATGGTCGACTCTCCTTGCACTCACACGTAACATACAATCGGACAACAGCAGCAGCTTCTTGGGACACTGACAGATCTATGACGAAATCCACGAGACTAAACTGATGGGCAGGATCCGCGGTCTTCACCCCGTCCCCCTCCCACTTACTCCCCACTTCATCTCGCCCTCGTGTGGCATCACCACAGCTGCTTACAAGCTCGCCGATCGACCCATCATACTCAGCTTGTCGATCGCGTCTTTGGTATGTTCTCTCAGTCTCAGAGTCTATTTTCATACTCTTCATTAGGCTCCGTCGACAGGACAGTTTCGTGGAGGAGAAGATAGGGGAAATCAATGCAAACCTCACTGTAAACTTCTGAAACGAACCACAGAATAACAAGAAACAAATGATACCTCCCCCCCCCCCCAAAAAAAAGTACAAAACAATTTTAAAGACAGCGTTTTTCTTTTTAAATTGACGGACAGAGTGGATGTCAATCGGCTGCGTATTCTACAGAACATTTCAAATAATGTAATTTCTCAATAGATTTATTGTTTCATTCACCAATAAGAAGAACATTTCTTTAAATACTCTTGTGGCCATGGTATCACACTGTCCATCTGTCGATGTCAGAGAGTATTTATCAACCTGACCACACCGCGATTTAAAAAAAAAAAAAAAGAGTCAAAGAGACATAACTAAAGTGATCATTAAACACGTCAAATAAATCAATGAACTGTAAGTCCAAGTGTTGTAGGAGCCATTATTATTCAGAACTAAATTTCGCACATGCCATCCCTTCCTGCCCCTCCCCCATCTATTGAGTGCAACAAAATGCCAAAGACACGAGATGTCGATAGTCAGCAACACGATATGACTAAGAGGTCAAATCAGCACAAAAACAGTGATAGTCAATGACGTTTCCCACCTTAGGACTGACCACACGCACGCACACACATACACACACACACTTAGACACACATACAAACCTACAAAACAATAAATAATTTTATAGAACTGTGGTTCCTTATCAGTGAGTAAAAAAAAAAAGCGGCATGATACTGTGAACGACACTCTCCTTGTCAAGTATCTCTTTATCCAAATTAATGAAACACGTGAATATGCATTATTAGTTTTAGTTGCTCTATAGTCAATATTTTGGAATAAAACACCCTTAGACACGCATACAAAGCCACAAAACAATAAAACATTTCATAGAACTGTGGTTCCTTATCAGAGAAAAAAACTAACCCGCTGCTGCATGATGCTGTGGGTTCTCACCCGCCACTTTTGGAATAAAACAGTAAATATCATGACTGAGCAAACGCCATGGCCGATTCAGGGAGCTCCACAGCAAAATGAATGATGCCAGAAAGGGTTCCTTTTCAACTGCAGTCAAGCTAAATGAATCAGTGTTGGCACAAAGCAGTTTGTTGACTGACAACTAAACAGCAATGTGACCCACTCAGATGTTTCCACTGCTTTTGCTGCAAGTTCTCCCTCCGGAGCAATCGAAGTCCTATGATAATACACGAAAATAGTTATGAACAAAGAACAAAGTACAACAAAAACAAACAATCCGACCTCACTCCCAATTATATAGTTGTGTTCGGCTGGCACTGACACAATATTCCATGAATGTTGAATGGACTGGTCCCACAAGTATGCTAATATAATAATGCTAACATGGGCTCCCTAATTACTTCGGCAGTGGAGTGCTGGTTACCAAAAGCTCCAGCAACAGAATAATTGACCTGTTGACAGCCTGGGCAGTTCCTACTCGCTCCATGGCGGTTTCCTTGAGGAAGGAAGTGAGAAACCGATAAAGTTTTATCTAGTAACTAATTGTACCTGTTCTTTCTGTAAATGAGACATTAAAGTAATTTTATCATTTAGATTTTTAAACCGTGAATAAAAAATGCCACAGCTTCCAACAGTTTAGCTGTTTCACCTATATTATGCAATTTGAAAGCCGAGATAACCACCCTCTCGGAGGGTGAAAGGCTAATAAACAACGTAACGTAGCATGCAATTTGAACTCAGAGATATTTTTTCTTCATTTTTTTTTCTTTCTCTACGGCTAAGACTCAGGGGAATGCAAGAATTTGTTTGATGAAAATTATTGCGGTCCTAAGCGGCAGCAATCTGAGCGTGACCGTTTCTGTTAATGAAATAAACTCAATCAAATTAGCTTCGGGCACCATTACCCATGTTGCAAAAAGTTGACCTTTGGTGTTCATAACTTTCAGGTCTTGCACTGATCTTACCAATATGCTATGGTTGACTAGATATACGTTATTGAATAATGAAGCGCTGTGTTTTTTTTTTTCCTCAATCGCCCTTTGAGAACTTGGATGGGATTTTCTATGGTGCCATACACCTGTAGTTTGTCATTGTGAAGCAAAACTCATGAGGTCAATGAAATGAAAGCAATAACATTTTGCTAAGCAGGCGAGCTGCATTGAAACAGCAGACACGAAGCATTTCTGTGAACACTGTAAATACCCTACAGATTTTCTTAACCATGCATGTTAAATCTTAATGTCCCCGCTATGACAATGTAATCCATCGCATGTCTTTCATAAAACTACAACAGTCTTCAAAAAATCCAGCCAGTCTTTTACTTGCAGTTGGTGACTGATTTGTTTCGCTATGTCATCAAATCCCATCTATTGTCCCGATGGCTTTCACAAAAAAGTAAATCTCTGTAACATGTCTCCAGTCTTCTGAAACTGGTAATTTAATCTACTCTCTTATTTTCACATAACGAAATAAAATGTCATCGCTTATGTCGTGCAGTTAGTAATCAGAGGCTACGCCATTTTGTTTATAGCTTGATAATCTCTGACATCATCATCACCTTTTTCTTCAAGAAACATGCAAAGACACAACACTCTTTTTCACTCATATAGATCACCGTCAAAGATCATCACTAAAGCAGGACAAAAAGAGTTATATATTATCAGTCTGAGAAACCTAGATTAAAGACACTTCTTGTCAAGCAACCAGTTTCATTTGGATTTCTTTTATCAAAAAAAAATGCCAACTTTCACAAAAATCAGAGATTTCCCCCTCAACATGCATATGCTCCACCAATATTTATCGGCCAAAAAAGAGAATAATTACATTGTGGGTGACACAGGCAGCCGACCTAATCTAATCATAGACAGCGAATATGAAAATTCTCCTACTTTTTTTAATTTTCAAGGAGCAATAACAATACGGGGCATTAGACTGCGCTGCTTTCAGTATCGGAAACATAACTAGGTGATCTTAGTTCCTTTTGGACTAACAAAAACAAAAATCATACTTGATTTTTTTTTTTTTTAAATACATGACTACGCCTTTTCTCGATTCTTCCATGGCTATAGAAAGAGGATGGTACAAAGATGAGGACACAGACTGCGCCCCCCCCCCTCCATAGTAAATGGCTACACGACATCAGTTCTACAAATTGAAAAAAAAAAGTACCCCAAAACAAAGAAATATGCTCTACTGTTACTTTTTAGAGGGTGATTTTTTTTTTTACCGATCACTAGATACAAAGACTGATGAAACATTGTGTTCGTGCTCTAGGGCAGGAGCGTGTCAGCAAATTATAATATGCAGAAAGCAAGTAGACGTCAGCTAACAAGAAAGGCTGCTGAAGAACTGAAATAAATACAAATTTTAATGCTCCAACTGTTGTGTGGCAGAGATAATGAAATGGGTGAACCGTATCGAATAAAAATGTAAATGAATGATTAAAAAAGATAAAGAATATTTTTTTTTATTCTTCAAAAGCAGACCTTAAACTTTCTGGCGGTTTAATTCACGTGCTGCCCCATCAAAGGTATCATGTGTGACTTGTCATCCATTATAAAATAATATGTATTTTTTATATATTGATGGCAGTTGTTACTGGGCACACAATTGTGAACTATCAGAAGTTTTGATAAATTGATTTATCCTAGGTTAATTTCCCTATGCTATATTCAAATTCATCGATACCTGGTACAGACGAAGGTTAATTTTGTTGAACGATGTTATGCGAAGTACCCCCATTTCGTATTTTCATCTTTCTTCTTCGTAATTTACCCCGTTTGGAGAAAACCCGTATTAACATAAATTCTCCGTTGCCCTAGAAATGGAGGGAGAAGACTCATTAAACACAGCTAATTATTACAACAAAAGAGATTCCTTTATTTTAGATATGACCTTAATAAAAAAATTAAAAAAAAAAAAACAGTGTTAAAGGCATTTTAATACACCACCTCGACAGCTAGTTTGGACTATAGAGGAAAGAAAAAAGCAAATAAAAACCTATACCATGGATATGCACTGAAATGAAAGGGCCCATCTTACAGACATCCATTGTAATGGAATTTTCTGTATCATGAGCATAAACTGTTAAAAAACTTCTTACATCACAGAACATTTTAGCTTCTCTCCTGTATCACAGAATTGTTATTTTTCGCAAACCTTTCAATCCTGAGAGAAAGGATTATCTCGGCTTTTAGAAGTTGTCAATTTTTGCTGAGAATTTTTGTGGGTATAAATTTGGAATTTGGAAATTTTGCCCCCACAGCGGCACTCAGGCCTACTCTTCTATCGATTTTCAACTGCCAAGGGT
>JBCAUA010827904.1:0-14356 GCA_038406235.1 Peronia verruculata
CCCATTTTCGTTCCATTCATCAAAAACGTACAAACGGGAGCGGAGAGGAAAACGAATGCACTCAGTTCATGGGTTAAGACTATTATACGAGTGTACTGAATGCTGGGTTTAGCCCCCATAGAACGGTAAGTTATTTAGGAACCGTATTATGTCAGGATCCAAAACTTGTTATATGAAATTTCACTGATGTCCCAGAATTCGTTTTTATCCTGTTAACCCTTCACAGCTATGACGTGATTTTAAGACATTGCTACTATTCTTTATATATATAATTCTAGTATAGAGATGGGAAAAGCGAAAGCGGGGAGCAACTATTACCATCAGGAGAAGCCCAATGTCTCCAGGCGGAGTTAAGAGTTAAGATCTAAGAAAAAAAGAAAACACAACAATAACAAAATAATAAAAATAATAATAATAATAATAAAAACTAATGGCGGAAACAAGATTTTCTGCAACGGATACAATTACTGATTTCAACATAGAACTGACAACAAATCGATAATATGAACACTTGCACTGGCACTGAAGAGGTTAAAGAAAGAAAGGGAAAAGCTTGTCGAGTTTCCTACAAGAGCAATTGTAACTATTGGTGCCGAGAAAGAGAATAGAGGAATATTATACCCATAGACTGCGGTTGTTTTTCAGTATAGTGAGAATATCGCCACTTGTTTCGGTATTTGATACAATGAGCACATTCACTCAGGGAAAGCCGGCCACTCCATAGCGCTGACATTATCCTGCTGGCCCAAGCTAACTGGGACAGCTGCGGATTAAAGGGCCAGTAACCGTGAGTCTTACAGCTCAGGAATGGGCTCTGTTGTCTGCCCTTTGTTTATGTGATTGCCTTTGCTAAGGTCTCTTCGATTTGGAAGGGGCGACTTGTTTGTGGTCGATAACCGAGACACAGCTCAAATCCTTTCTCCTTGCCCGGAATCGCTCCCTCGGACGTAAGTGAGCTAAGTTCTCAGGGACAAGTGGCCTGGCCCAGATCACTTGTTCTCCCCTGAGATTAATGGTAACGCACCAGGTAGATTATTATAATAAAGTTTCATCAAGCAGAAAAATTGACGAGTGATATAACTGTCGACATGAATTAGGTTTCTCATCTCAACTTTCTCTCGACACTCAGTGGTTAACCTAAGAATGTCGAGATACGGATCTGGTCAATGATTCAAACAGTATACTTTTACTAGAGTTTCTTTTAAAACAAGATATACCATAGCAAATATTTTAAAACCCACAATACCACTTTAACCCTATACAATCCAATATGACAAATATGATGCAGCTCAGTAAGACTGAACACTTATGAAATTATGAACAGTTAAATTTAAAAAAAAAAAAAATGACTACCCACTATAGACTTTTACTATTGTTGGCAAGTGATTAAATTAAATTTTCAAACTAATCGTGTCTTTGTAAGGTTATTGGTATCTAACATTGTTTTAAAGTTATCCTCTTATATTTTGTTATGGGAGACTGCCCCAGAGGGCTGGTGCATAAACTATCATTTCTTAAACATGAACATTTATGTCATAACAGAAATCACGATACTCCATTAGTTCGACCGATTCTTTTTGAGCTGGGACAAACATCCATTATCTCTTAAAATCGGTATTGTCTTCAAAGATAACACGTTGATAATGACTGCAAAAGAATGATAGCATAACGTTCTAACGGAATTGGCCGTTTCTTGCCTTCAGTAAGTAACATAGATGCTGTTAGTCTATTGAGGAATCATTACACCCTGGGTGGGAATGACGTGAGCATGGCAGAAGGAGAATGGATAAATATATATCTATTTATGTGTGTGTGTGTGTGTGTGTGTGTGTGTGTGTGTGTGTGTGTATGTTTGTGCGTACATTTATGTTATATATAATATTATCATTACCATTATTTATGGCTCATCCTATGTTGGCACAGCATGGCTTCATTTTAGAATGCTGGAACTTTTTATGTGTGTATGTGTGGTATGCTAGTGAATGTATGATTACCAATATATTTGTCATTATGCATAATCTTTACGATTTGTGATGATTTTGAACCAGCTAGTCTTAGTGTATAAAAAAAAAAATCTACCTTTGTAGAAAAAAAATAAAGGTTATCTTATCTTATCTTATTCTATATATCTATTTTTTTTTTTTTTTAAAGTGAACAAAAAGTGTTGAACAAAATCATGGTACATTAACACAGAAGGCGGCAGATGTATAAAAACTCAACACCACTCATCATACTTTACGCATCCACTGGATGACTGAAATATTTCGCACAATAAATGGGATTTTTGTAGCATGTAAAAACTAGTCGAAAGTAAAAAGTAGTCGAAAGCGTTCTAGCCAGTTATGAATTCAATTCTGTAAATAGCGATGCGCTTATCAAGTTGCTACTATACGTATGTTTCTTGAAGATGTCTTTTTCTCTTGTTATTGTTACTCGTGATCTTTTTGTGTATACAGGCATAAACCAACAAACATCTACGTACACATGTATGGCTGCATTTTGTATGGATAATGTGTCTCTTCAGTTCTGACTGTATATATTATATTATCAAAGGATTTAAAAGGAATTTTTAAAGGATTTTCAACAACAAAGGTATATTTTAATCCCAACATAACATGAACAGCGACTATATATGGTAACCACCTGCAGTGTGACCACACCCATCCCGATCAACAAATGATCGAATGAACGAAACAACTAATAGTGTCTATTCATTCGATTTGAAATATATAGTATGTCTATATGTGGTGACTTCTATGTTCTATCTTTGAGGACTCGCTGGTTGGTTGTTAACAATTCATTCTTTATATTTACTATTATCCTTATTCATGTAATATGAAAACAATATGATCCTGTGGAGAATGAATAGCATTACAGTGTTTTTCATCTCATTTTAATCTAGCTTACGTTATCTTATCCTACCATGTACTATCTCATTTCATCTTGTCATATCTCAATTATAAAACGATATTAATTTGCACAACAAAAAATAAAAACAATCAATAAACTCATTCACAAGAACATAACACCAACATACAACTAATCTGACAGGCACGAAGGACATCAGTTACATAACACTATTTCACAGAACACAATAGTGTTATGTTATTTTTTGACCACGGTTGTGGACAGCTGAGATAACCACCACTACAGGAGGTGGAAAAGCTTATAAAAACCATAACCTGTGAGCATGGAAGTTGCTGTGGCTATGTGCTCTGACATCTGCTCCATGGTCAAAACAAATCATGTTGATTGACTCGCAGGTCATACCATTGGGGATGGAAGGACACGAAGATCAGAAGCCTGCATTTTTCAGTGACTCAATGGTCTCCTGTCTTCTTCTGTTTTAAGGGAGTCTGACATCTAGCCTTGTGGGATATAAGGGGAATATATTTCAAAATTGATGAAAGTAGGCTGTATGCCATTGTCCAAGCAAAATTTTCTAATTCCAGATTTCTACCCACAAAAATTTTCAGCAAAAACAGGCATCTACTTGAAGTGGGGATAATCCTACATTCTTAAGATTAAAAAGCTTAAGAATAAACAAACAAACCTGTGGTCATGGATTGTTTTCAGAATCACTGACCCAGACACAGGCTCAGTACATTATGTTATTTGTCAAACACTGAAGATACAAATTCATCTCTCTCTGTGCTTTGAACTTAACTTGGTGTCAGGACTGGTTAAGTGTATATGTCTTGCGCCCAGGCCAAATGAGTCAGAATTCAAGCCGGGTGATTTCAAGCTTTGGCCGTTTCTAACAATTCTCTGACCCAGATTCTAATTTATTTATTTATTTTTTTTTTTTTGTCTATATAAAACAAAAACTAAACCTTTTTTACCCCCCAAAAAATAAAAGATTTTATACAACTTATGGTATCCGAGTCGGAAAATAAGCAAAAACGACTAGCTGTAACTTGAGGTCACCCGACGCAACGTCTGACCCATTTGTCCTGGATTCAAGACATATAAGACTGGAAAGCATAGAAGATGGTGATGAAGAGATGAAAGAGGATCGTGGAATTTCTGACAAATGGTTGTTTTGTTTGTTTGTGTCTGTTTTGCGAAACATTTTCAGCATATTATTTATTTCACATTTTACATTCCAGATTATGAGGCAAATGTATGTGCTGTACCGCATGTACAATTTTAATTTGGGAAGATAGGCTACAGCATTAGTTGGTTATCATATTACCCACCCTTGCTTTTTTTACATAAATTTTTGGTCAGGCTGCTTAGTTTGCAAACAATAGCCAATTAATTATGTTCAAGTGCTTTTTGAAACTTTTGAATCTGAACACTTGTTAACTATGTAGGTCTGGTCTCCTGGTTATGTTTGCTTTAATGTTCTGGTCCAGTGCAGCTTTGTGAAATGTAGCTCATTCCATTTGTTCACGATGGTGGTCACACAATATACTAGTTAGTTTATCTGTATTTTGTAGTGGTAATATGTTTATATTTGCTGATATTGTTTTATTCTTTGTTAATTTCTTTGTTTAAATTGCACAGTTCCAAGAATGATAGAAATTATGAAAGCTCATCCACTTGTTTACTGTTGTACCCTACTCCTGTTTAATTTTTCCTTCTTGTTTATGCATGTTTCTCAAATGTCAACGTTTAATGTAACCCAAGCAAATTATCATATTGCAATCAGTTTGATCCCATTCCTGTGCTTGTCATGGGACTTTGAATTATTGCTCACAAGAAAGAACATATTCTAGCAGAAACTTTTAGTTCTTGGTTACATGTATAGATAGAAATTTAATTGGTTGAGTCAGTGAAACAGTATATTGTTTTGCAAAAATTCAGAGATTAGTAAATGAAATGAGTACTGTATTTCTCTCTTTGTCTCCCCCCCTCTGCCGTCACAGCTGTTTGTGCCAGAGAAGGTGTTGATCCCCGAGCGCTATGACCCAGAGGCTGACGCTGAGCATCTGACAGAGGAAGAGAAGATGAGACGGCGAGAGAAAGCAGAGAAAATCAAGAAACTGCTGACATCACAGAGGTGAACACTTAGATAGGAACAACGGGGCAGTATCTCAGTTTTTAGAGAACAACAAGAAGGCAGCTGTTAAAGACCAAGACCATTACACTGATTCACACAGATGTGCTGATATAAAACAATTTTTATTTGTCAGACAGCATGCTATATTTTGTACTATGATGTTACGTCAGTAACTGTTACTGTGCTCATGCTTACGTCATGCAGATACACTCTTCGGTGTTTTAATATTAACTACTTTTAATAGTTCATTAATATTGGAATGATAATAATAAAGAATAATGATTCGGCTTTGTCAGTTATTACCAACTAGTTAACTTGGACAGACTCAATAGAAACAATCAAATAAACAGTTTGAGTTCTGCTTTTTGTATGTATGAGGACTGGTCAAACATGCATTTATGAATGGTTAATACAGCAATTGATTTATGGTTGTCTTAATGTCACACAATCTGCCATATTTACAAAGATAGCGTTGTACTGTCGGTTCCTTTACTGTCTTCAAATTCAGTTACTAAAAGTGCAAACAGAAATACACCCAGAGTTTAATTTCAAGGCCACCACAACACAAAATGTGAAATCAGTTTTCTTAAAACTTAAGTCAGATAAGATAGTCTTGTGTGCATTTCAAGTGTTTAAATGTTCTTGAGTCTATCTAGAAATGAATAAGCTGTATTTCTTCTCTTCCCCTCCCGACAGTGTGTTGTCCATGTCACAGCCAGACATCAGTCATCTGACTGACGGGGACGTCCACTCTCGCATCATGCAGGAGAAGAAAGAGAGAGCTCACTACCTGACCTTGAACCAGGAGCTGGCCCGCCAGGTGACACAGCAGAGCAAGAGGCAGGCAGGTGAGTACTGGGCTAGTGGCCCGACAGTCTCTGGCAGGGAGCAGGTGTTTGCAGGCAGTTGTACTAGATCTCTGTCTCACAGCCTCTCAGCATGAGTTGTACGTCCCTGCAGTGGAAATTAGTGGGTGGTATGAAATTGATCTGATATCCATGTTTTTATGTTGCAGAAATAAAACCAAACATTTATCTCTGATAAGAAGTTATTGTTTGTAGGGGCAGATTCTAAATCTGTCAGTATTGTATGTGGTGAGTGTATCAATTTGTGTGCTAAACTACATTTTTGTTGTTTTATCTGTTGATTGTAATCAGCACTGAGAGGTCCCTTCCTGTCTCTTCAATGTGCTTTTTCTCTGACATTACAGTTAAGATAGTTCAAGGTTTTTTTTTGTTTTTTTTTCACCATATGAAATTGTTTGGATAAAGATTTTTAGTAATAGCAGTAATTCATTATGGTGGAAAATTAACATGCAACATGTTTGGACAGGCTGTGCGACATTTGATATGTAAGAGAAGGTTGGATAGTATAAGGATAATGTTCCATTACATTCACTGACTTTATAGTTCTTGATGGCACACATTTAATGTTTCATATATGGCAATGTCGTGTTTATATTTTATATTTGTTTGTACTTGCTGTGATGAAGAACTCAATATATATGTTATAAATTTTACATGGTGCCATGCTTTTGTTTGAAGTCATGCTGATCTTCTGTTACATGAAAATCCAAAATAGTTTATAATCGTTGTAATTTAGTGTTCTACCATATCTGGGGAAAGTGTTATCATGGTAAAGGGTTCTGAGATAAAAAGTCCAAACACGTACTCCAGCTGAGCAAGGAAAGATGAATAATTTTTAAATGTGTCAATTTGTATTCCAGCTGAGCGGAGGAAGACCTGGTCAGGTGCTCAGTTTGCTGATGCTAAGAGACAGTACGAGGAAGGGCTTCTGGGATCACCATCTTCTCCGCTGCGCAGTCCTGATGCTCAGAGATGCCGTGCTGAAATCACCATGCATGATTTGTAGGCAGGAGGTGCCGTCTGTTTTGCAAATGACTGGATAATTTATGTGTCTTCACATCTTTGCAAACGAATACATCTGGGTATAACTGTTCAACATGGCAATCCATAGTGGGACACCACCTGACAGGTCTTGGAACGGAATCCATGATGAAAGAAGATAAAGGAATGAGACACGGAACTCGAGGAAACAAAGAGTCAAGTTTTTGGGTTTTTTTTCAGTCAGCCAAATTGGCAGGTTCAGAATGAGTGGGTTTGATTATGTGACTTTTGGGAAGTAAGATTTCCTTCTATGTCAAAGTGTTGGGAAATGTCAAAGCCTTAACAGGGTGACAATGATGCAGATATTTCACATATCTGGCTATATCTTTGCTGTATTGCTGAAAAATTTCCCTTGTTGAGCTTTTTCTGCACTGTGGGCTGTCAAAATGCTTTCATTGTCATCATCATCATTATCATTTTTTTTAAAAATGTCCTAAAATTAAGACGTCTACTGGCAACTAATCAAATACATCAAAGAAAAAGGCAGAAAACAATATGTTAATTGATATCACTGGCAAAATTTTCAAGCCCACTTGGCTTCATCAAGCTCTTCATTGTTGTCACCATGATCATCATCGTTGTTCCCTTGACAGATATCACTAGGCAGCCATTTGATTATAAGACAGCAGTCAAGAATCTCCCTTATATTACTCTGGCTCTATGGCTGGTCACAGGAATCTAATGAGAGTCTGACCAGTTCACTTTCTGGCATTGTCAAGGTGCCCTTTGTCCAAGGTATCCACCTCATATGCCGAAATAGTTTAACTATTTACTTATTATAGGCTCAGTTTCACTTGCTATAAAGTTATCCCCCTTAACCCCTTCACTGCCAGCATCTATCTGTGTTTTAGTGGATATGTCTTCATCTGGTAAAACCATTGACCTATGTCAGCTATTGCAAGCCTAAAAAGCCTGTCACTATTGATACTGCATTTTTTTTTCTAGCGTAGGAGTCGCACTCACAAAATCTGTCAATATGATAGGATTTCTAGAAATATAATGATTCTCTCATGGCAGTGAAAGGGTTTAGCCTGATGCTGTCACATGTGTCTGAATTCTCAAAGAATACTAAGATTGTTTGTGGTTTACCAGAAGTTACTGTAAACAGTGGTAGCCTCAACAGACTGAAGCATGGCCAGAATCTTGTGGCAGGGAACAGTTTGACTGCATTTCAGTACTGTTGAACTATATATAACAGAAATGGTCACATGAGAGGTAGATGTGGAATATTTTGTTTTCTTTGTTCATGGTCAAAGCTGTGGAAAATTTGGAAGATTTTCATTGGAAATTTGTTGATGTTTGGTTATCTATAAAAGCAGATAAAAGTAAGAGTTCAATATTTGTGTAGTTTGAGCACATCTATTGCTCTGAAGAGAACGGAATTGTCACCAATGAGAGGATTACACCCCAATTTTTCTGAAACACCTCGCTACGCAAAAGGAGAGACGACATCTCAATACAATACTTTGCATTACTATTCATACGTTTTGTACAAAGTTTTAAAGCCAAACATAAAATGAAACTGATTGTCCCATTGCTTAGGATGCATTTTTTCCCCTCTCATTTGTCCTTATGAATTCTGCTGATTCAGGGTGTCTCCCCCCCCCCCCCTATCTGGCTCATTTGCAATTTCTGTTTGAATATGGTTTTATACTAAATACATAAAATCATATGTATTACATGTACATTTAGACCCACTTGTTTATGACATGAAATTTCTATCCTGATTGTGATTTGTAATCAGTGAGCATTTTCAGCATCACTGAATCTAGCATAGCAAAGACAAAAAGGCTGGATGCATGTGTTTGGCTCTGTGGTGAACTGTACATTCAAAACTAGACATTACTCTGTTGTAAGTGGCCAGCATTTCATACAGCACCACTATAAACATTGCCAGATAAGCTCAAGGCATTTGTTCACTATACTTAATCTCATATTAGCGGACCATTAGAAAAACAATGTGTTATTATACGTTTTATTGTTGTTATTGTTTTAATATGCTGTTTTATGAGAAACGAATAATATTATGCACTTTTTTACTTAGCTCATTTTGTTTTGCTTAATTGTATTTCAATTTTACAGCACACTGCACAATTACATCTGCATTGTGCCCTAGCTCATATGTAACAATATGCTGCTTTAAGACTTAATTTTATGTTTATATGACTGCTTCATATGCTATCTCTTATGTAAGAAAATTTACACCTTTGTAAACCTCAGTGTTTATTTTCATTCAAAAACACGTTATGTATTATTCATATATACTATATCATTATTCATATTCTCAAGCATTCATGTTGTTATTACTCAAGTGATGCTGTTGCCTTTAGATCTAGCATTCCTGATATATTATATATCAATATATCCAGATATATCTATGCATCCAGTACAGAGTGTAGATATCATATCTGCAATGTCTTCCATTCCACCCTGATATTTTGATGTGCACCAATGTTACCAAACCAAATATTTGTATGTGTACATTGCTTGTTTTTATTTGATCTTTGTACGACAACGAGTAGTTTTAGCTGCCTGTTTTATCATTTGTTTGGGAGTGTCTCAACCCCTTCGACATCTTGGTACGTCAGGCTTTGCTGCTAGATTTGTAACATTGATGCATCGAGTATGTCACAGAAGTAGCTACAAGATTCACTGATATATAACAGATACTGTATGGCCTATTGTGACTTTTTTTTTTTTTTGTGAGGCTTTGAATGTGACCATGACAGCTTGAGCTTGTAGAGCTTTTGGTTTCACCTTAGAAAAAAATCTGGCAGACAAGTCCA
Source organism: Peronia verruculata (assembly GCA_038406235.1). Taxonomy (NCBI): domain Eukaryota; kingdom Metazoa; phylum Mollusca; class Gastropoda; order Systellommatophora; family Onchidiidae; genus Peronia; species Peronia verruculata. The sequence continues at coordinate 9,699 of JBCAUA010827904.1, forward strand.
GCAGTGAACACATTTTTGACTGTTAGAAGCTACAGCTGAGCTAAAACATACGAACATCATGTTATCGTATGATTTACAACCATTTCATGATGGAGGGAACTTTTCAGGATTATGCATTCTTGTCAGTATTGTTCCGCTCTGACAGGAAGTTGACAGTTATGACAAAGTTACACCTAGCTGATTTTCCTATTGTCTGTTATTGCTATTAGGAACTATCAAAACATTTTTGAAAATAGGCGCATCATCTGTAACAAAAAGTTGTTGTTCTAAAAGGGTTAATCAGTTCTGAAAGAGTACCAGTGCATTCGTAATTTGTAACCGAGACAGCGTCTCTATTTGATTGAGTTATTTGAACAGTTTTATCAGTACAAACTGACACCGGAAGATTATAGGAATATTGCAAAAACATCAAGAGGTGCAATTAGTCCTTACAGTATTGGCTTTCTTAGCTTCAGTTATAAGAAGTGTTTTGTTTCAGTTTTCCCTCAGAATTGGCTATAGACAGTGCAAAGATATTGACTAATCTGTGCATTTGATTGACAGCATAGCTACGATCTATTTAACAAGATCTGACCATTTGTTCCCCTTTTCTTTCATTTTGGGTTTTATTAAGCGTACATTTGATATGCAGTGAATTATGTGATAGCCGTATGTCTGCTTGGATGGTCACCAAAACCTTGGACTTGATGAAGGTGGATAAATTGTATATGTCTGTATATTAGCTCTGTCCACATTGTGAAACAGCCGTATACAGAATTATGTACAGACTCAACTTGGATCAAATCGGTCAAACTGTGTCTGCATTTTTATTTTGTTTAATGTTTTCATGTTCCTGATAATTTTGTGTACATATTGATAGCAACTCAATGATTTGAAATGTATAACTGTCCATTATACCCGTAGAAACTGCTCAAGACAAAAATACATATATATGTGGACAGATTGCTTATGTATTCATGAATATATCACTTTGCTTACTCATACCAAATATATAGAATATTGTACAGTACAGTGTCAAGATAGCCACCTTCAAAGAGTGAAAGAACAAATTAAAAAGCTAGAACTAGTACATTCTCAAGAAGTGAAATCTGTGAGTTTGTAGTGAAGTGATTTTCATGAGAACCATCAGATAAAGGAATTGTTGACATCAGGCATTTCAGCAACAAATGGCATAGTCAAACTGCTATAACATCTTCATCTCCATGTATCACACCTATTGAATCACAACCTTTGTTGGAATGTTGCAAGATATATTTGAAGGCAAGGTGTGATTGAGAACAACATTTAAAAATTGTCTTCTTCATATAACTGGTGAAGAGACAGAAATAGTTCCTTTTTGAGAAGTCAAAGCTGGATATTCCCAGGGAGGTGTTTGAAACCGCTGCTAAAAATAGAAAACCCACTGATGTTTGTTACCGCTCCACCACGAGATCGAAGAACAGTTGTCACCTATCCCGTGCATTTATTAATGTGCTTTTCTATGTCAGTGGTGGTGAAAAGTTTGGATGGCTCTGTATGTATGAAGGATACAAAGAAAAAAAGAAGTTGAGGGCTGTTCACGTAAGAACAATTTCATAGGAACTGATCATCAGGGCATCATACAGGGCAAATAACTTTTTTGAATATTTTAGCTAAAAACTACTCAATTGTTCCATATGCCACAGGGAACGGCAGTATTGATATCCATTTGAGTTTTATCTTTTCATTCTTCCAGTGAAAAATCCATAGCCAGTAGGAAATGGTCTGAGTAGATATCATTACTGACAAATAGAAAAAAATAAATTGAATATTAGCATTTCTACATGTACAGAGTAGCAGTGTTGAACAGTGCTAATATTATATATTTACCTTATTAAACAACATCAAAATGTATTCTGTATATATAATAAAATTGTAAGTAGATTACAGTTTTCACACTATATATTTTTTCATGTACTTAGATATTTTTTCAGTTTCTGTTCTTTACAACCATGAGTAACACATGTATATATAATTAATTCTTTCATAACTTTCTTAAATCCTAAGTTTGATATGGCACCGTAGTAGTTAAAACTTTTGAGGAGATGGGAGGGGGGGGGGGTTGTGCTTGTCATCATCCAATGAAAGATGACATATGATCAAATGAGGCTGACAATACTTTTGTTTTCAAACATGGCATGATATATGTACTTGGTGTTAGTTTTTCTTTTCTTGAACGAATTTTAGTTCACAGGACTGGAGAACTAGAGTTGTTCCATAGTTGAGAGAAATGAAATTTAATGACTTAGAAATGTGATCACATGGCAAACTCTGTCAATCAAATTCTCTGCGGTCCTTTGTAAATGAAAAACTTTCTTTTTGAAACCGCTTAGAACTAGCGATGTATCAAGCCAGTATTACTGTACCTATATCACTTTTATATCTTGTGGTTGTTATTGGTTATATACATGTTTTTCTGGCTGTAAAACTCACGCATAATACATTAATAGCAGGGTCTAACACTGTATTCTTTTGTTTTGGTTTTTGGTTTTTTTTTCTCCAGCTGTACTAGATCACAAATGCTCCACTTTATCTACTAGTAATATCTAAGTGTCAGAGTAGAAATATGATAGGTTGCAATAGGCTCAGAATGAAGGATCTAGCAGGGACTGTTGTGATGTTTAGAGCAATATTTTACAATTGGTAGCCGAATACAAGAATGACACAGAAGCTTTCTGTCATCAGGACATTTTGTCTGGTAAAAAGTCTAAAGCAAATCAGTGCTATGTATATGGTGACATAAATGTGAAGTACATGATAGATGATATGTCAGTGGTGTGCGGAGGATGCGAAAAATAAAAGTGATTCACTGCTTTCTTAGACAAAAACAGAAATAACTTTCAAGAAATTTCAGATTAAAGATGATTACACTCTGTCCACTAATTTGCCAGGTGATTTTGCAACAGAAATAAAATTCAGGTTAAATTCTTCATTGAAGGGAAACTGCTTCAGTTTAGATACTAGTGAAGTTAAACTTTAATTCATCCCGAAATTTTGACAATAATCTTTTTGTGGTGAATTTATTCATCTGGGCACTTGTGACTTCCACTGCTTTGGCCGACAATGTGAAACAAAAATATACAGTGGGGTACAGTACATGTTTTCAGAGATGTTTGTCCAGTCACACAATATTTTGATATGGAACTCAAACTTCTCATATTTTTGCAGGTGGTTTTGTTGGTAGAATGCACATACATGTATTTATAATATGTATACATCATTTGATTCTGCCTGTGATTGTAGTAGAAAAGAGTCTTTGAACAAAATATAATTTGTGATACAAACAGATAAAATGTTATAGATCAAATGATTGTATGATAATTGATAAGTTCATAGATCTTATAATATGTGTGATATATGTCAAGATTGCCTCAGATCTAAGTGGAGGAAGATATAAACATGAAAAAAATTCTTTACCAATAGGAATAGATTGGTTTATGCCCTAATGGCGTGATGAATATTGTTCCTGATGGACAGTGACGTAGGAGTAGAATGAGCAACGTTTTGTTTCACTGTAACTTAGAGAAAGAAATGTATATGACAATGAGACAGAAAGTCGTGACCTTTTGTCCTTTGTTCACACCATCACATTCAACACTTTTTATCTTGACACTTGCTTTTCTCTCCTTTACAGGGAATTTTTTGTTTTTCTTATGTTATCTGTTGTCAAATTGTGAAATTATTTTATTCAAGATACAAAGAAAACAATTTTAACTTTATGATGTACACTAGAAACTGGACAAAGGATCAGGACCTTCTATCATGGTCTCTTATAGGTGAATAAGCAAAGTATTGACAGTTTTCCTCTGTTATTTAGTTTGTCCAAAAGAATTTTGCACACGTTTCGTAAAAGTTTGTTATTTCAATGCATTCAAATGAAATTGAAATGTTAGTGTCTGCTTCCTGTTTGCTTTCCAAATTTTGACTTTCTGTAATACTCCACATATCATGGTTATTGTTCAGCAATTCATATCTTTTTTCTTTCAGCTTCATATTTGACTTCAGTCCCAGAATATCCAAGAAGTTTCCATAGGGAAATTGAACTGAAAAACATTTTCACAGATAGAGGTCAGTCATAGGTTGAATTGTTTGAGAGATTTTCACTAAATTGGCTAACTGCTCGCACTTTTTCTTTCAGTCTGTTGTATTCGCAAGTTTACACGTATTACGTTTTGGAAGCATGTCCTCTTTCAAATCCTAGAATATCCAAGAAGCTTTTGTAGAGAAAGTGAGCCTGGGTGGGCTTATATTGAGAACATGGGCTGCTTGGACAGCAAGTTCCCCCCTCACCCTTGCTGGTAAGGTCCAAAGGAAAGGATGAACCAATACAGTTTGGTACCAGCTGCAGAGTTTACTCATAAGCTGAAGTATTTAACTATATGGAGAGTTAACTGTTTTAGTATTACTTCCCATTTATCATGAGCTCAATATTCTGTTGCTCTATCTCCATTTTTCGCATTTTGAGAAAGTGGATGTTTTATGTTTGGTAACTGTTTTTGCATGTAGGAGATAGGACAAAATGATTTTCAAAAGGCCATGGCTAGACGGACTTAATGCTGTGTGGTCTCCATGGCTAGACGGACTTAATCAAATAATAGCCTAGAACAACCCCGCTGGCTTAACCTGCTGGGACCCTCGAC
>JBCAUA010827915.1:0-14355 GCA_038406235.1 Peronia verruculata
AATGCGGGTTTTCGATCTTCGTGTTCTGTCATCCCCCGATGCAGAACCCGCGTTTCGATCCCGGCCTGTTTTCTCCACGAGCAGACGCCATACCCATTGAGCCACTGCGTCCCCCTGTGTTAGCGCCTTTTCACTGAAATCAGGTCTTCATACGGCCCTATGGCGTTTCCAATTCTGGTTTTCACTGCCTCAGTAGTTTTCCTATCTCTAGATCTATATGAGTGACTAAACACTTTGCCAAAACATCTCCATCTCCATCTTCTTTCAATGTCTGCTATGATCATTTCACATGCATACAAAAATATGGACCTGACAAGGGAACGCATCGGTCCGACCTTGGAGCTGATTGTAATGTTCAAATGACGTGTTTGGTCACTGCACTCTATGATCTGGACTATCCTCGAGAGTATTTCGGGCTTGCAACCCTCAATCGACACTAAACTCCTTATGAGACTATTGCATTTCTAGCAATTTTTTAGTGATATTTATTCGGGTGGGGGGGGGGGGGGGAATCCGTTACGCTTAAATGGGGACAGAATGAGTCGAGTAGTGTTATTCTATTATATGTTAATGGGAAAGTATTCCACGTGCTGGGCACAGTGAACGAGGCTTTGGACCAATCGACCTCTTGATATGTTTAGGTTTAAGAGACCTTAAACAGTTCTATTTCTAAATGAGATCTGGTTTCATGTTACTTAGGAGGACCTTTAAAAATACACTCAGGAGCATTTATTATATTATCTTTTTTTTTGTTTTTGAAGCTTCAAAATTCACGCTACATCCCCTATCCGGCTCATTCGCTGGACAAACCGTCATAGCCTCAATGTTGAGCCTTACGGGCTGTCTTCTCTCATAGCTGGTGACTTGTGTAGGGATCAAGCACTGAGCGATGATCTGCTTTGAGACCAGCTATATGAGGATCCTTTCAATCCTAAGAGTTGGATTATCTAAGCTTTAAGCAGGTGCCCAGTATCAGACGTTGGAGATAGAACTTTGGAGATTTTGCCTGAACAGCGGCGCCTGTCTACTCTTCAACCAAATGTTAAATGCCAGTTTTTAACCGGCGTACCGTACACACGGGACCTCTGAAATAGTCACTTTTATCTGAGAAGGCTAGATACGGGGCTCCTTAGCCAAGAAATCATGGGATCGGTTAAAAAAAAAAAAAAAGTTATCTGTCCCATCCACCGATAGGATATGAACCTATGGCACTTTCGCACTCTACCGAGAGGCGCACACCTCAAGTTTTTTTTTTTTTTAATTTGCCGTTGGGCAGACTTTCTCTGTTTTATAAAATATCTAGCATAACATTTCTATCATATATGTGTTATCAGAAGCAGAAATCGAACATTTAAAGTGGGCAACCGTGTTGTGCTTCAAGGGCATGCATCTGACCATCTTTTGATTAAAAGAATTTATAAAATTCTGAAACACAATATTTGACAGGGATGGTGACATTGTAAGTTGAAGAACATACATTCGACCATCCCATGAGCAGTGCAGGAAATGTGCCTCAGTATTTCATGTAAGTCTGACATAAAACTTTCTGAAATGTTATATTACAGGTGGTCACGTTTTACGTTGAAGAACGTCTATCTGACCACTCAAAGAATGACAACTACATACATGCAACATAGGATCGGTCGTTTTGTAGGTTGAAGAACACACATCCGACCATCCATTTATTCAGTATGTGAAACTTGCATTTTAAATGGAGATAAACTTTCTGATATGCCCATATATATTTAATACAGACAGTTGCAAGCTGAATTAAAAAAAAAAAAAAAAAATTCATCCAATCTTTCAAAGAATGGAAAATGCCCAACAGAAACCTCAATAGAATGGTCGTATTGTACATTGGAGAATATGCATTCGACCACCTAGTGATGAATAAGTGAAATAAAAAGCTGCATTTGAGGGAAAGACAAAACTTTCTGATGTGCCATTTAATTTAAGGCAAGTGGCCGCGATGTAAGTTTAAGAAATGGATCAGGCCATTACACACAGGTTGAAGAACATACATTCGACGGTCCTGTAATCGTCAAATATAAATATATGAAAGCAGCGGTGAAACTTTGTGGACAGAAATATTTAATACAGTTAGTCGCGATGTTCATTGAAGAACGTGCATCCAAGTAACCTGTGATCATTACGTGGAATAATTAATACTAAGCTTTAAAAGCGATACATTTCTGATACGGGCATATATATTTCATACAATGGGCGCGATGTGCGTTGAAGAACATACATCCGCTCCCAAGTTTGTGATGATGTATTACTCAATTGCTACAGATGGATAGCTATACTGACGGACTTGAAAAACGCAACACTTGAAAATGATTCTACTGAAGAACTCTAACAATGCAACACTTGAAAATGATTCTGTATATCAAATGTTGCCTTTTTTTTTTTTACTGACCCAACGGTCCCGTGGCTTCCTGTGGGTAGGGGAAGCCCGACGTCTAGCCTTCTCGGATAAGGGCGACTATAATTCACAGGTCCCATGTGTACGTTACGAACGTTAAAGGACCCTTGGCAATTCAAAATTGATGAAAGAGTAGGCTGCGTGCCGCTGTCCGGACAAAATTTCCAAATTACAAATTTCTACCTACAAAAATTTTCAGCTAAAACAGGCAACCTCTTAAAGCCGAGACGATCCAACTTTCTTAGGATTGAAAGGCCTAAAACACTTGACCCTATAAGCCTTTAATTCCCAATGGTACAACCACCTTTTAATTTCTAATGCAGGTGGACACTTTTTTCTTTGATAGAAGGTGACTGGATAATTGTGTTAGTGGTTGTTCAAGTCTAATTTTCCATATCGCTGTCGCTGTGAATTTGGTTGTATTGGGAGGGAAACACTTTACTTCGAGACAAAAGCTTGACGGTATCGAAGTATTAATTATTAGTTTAGGTTTCTATAATATTGACATTGGGAAAGGAACAAATTTTACTCGGAAGAGGATAAAAATAGAGCAACTTCACTACCGCTTTTGTGATTTTTAAGTAGTGATGAATAAAGACAAAATTAAATGAGAAAAAGTAAAGGGAAACAACAGAAAGAAACACTACACTCTTGAGGTAAAGGGAGACAACATGAAAAAAATGGCAAGAAATACGACCTAAATACGTCTTCAACCTCGAGGCTAGAATTAGACAGATTTTGATAATTTTTTAAGGAGGGAGCTTCTGAAGAGTTGGTTTTTTTTTAATGCTTTTTTTTTTTTTGCTATTCCAGTTTGGATTCAGCATGTATTAGGAAAAATGTTAAGCATTTTTGTTGTTGTTGTTATGCATCCAGTTGGCATGACACCGCCGCCATATTGGAAGATTTCATGTGTTGTGAAAATAGAGTGAATTGAATCGTGTGATATATTTTTTTCTTTTTTTTTTTGCACATAATAAAACATAACCACATTCAACAGAATAACATGCACTTGTTTTTTCTTTGTATGCCATAACAATGTTTTGTTATATATATATTTTTAACGGAGTGTCCATCTGGGCCTATATTGCAATGAGGAAGCGTAGGCAAATAAAAAAAAAAGTGGCACCAAATAGACTCCACGGGCCAAAAAATGGAGACATACGTTTAAAACCCATTCATATAAATAATCCTTTTCATGCCGACTCTAAGTGGTGCCGTGTTGGGGACATAAATCATAAGTCTGTTTCAAACTAGTGTTTCTGGGCCCCTCTTGCTGTTTTTCCGGTGTGTGTTACAAGAGCACAAAGTGTTTTGAAATAGCCTGCGTGTGATATTTTTAATCCCCCAAACCCTATTTTCCCCCCGAACTAAAAACATTTAGTGAATGAAAGTATAAAAAAATAGATGAAAAATGAGAGAGCATTCATCACAGAAATATCATTGTGGTAGGAGGACAGTAGCCACAACTTCCCTGGGAGATTGGGGAGAGGGGGGGGGAGGGAGGGAATTAGCTGCAGATGTGGTGGATGTGAGTTGAAAAATACTATGTCAGATCGGCTAGACTAGTTAGATGTCGCAACAGTTTTGTTACACCCACACAACACACGGGAGATATATAATTATCTCTCCCAATAATTATCAAAAAATAACGAGAAATGACAGAAAATCGCGAGCTCAGCTCCATTTTGGGCGATTTGGACATGTGAAAGGGGGACATAAATGAAAAATCATTTTGTCCTATCTCCTATGAACAAAAACAGTTGCTAAAACAACTCATCAATTTTCTCCAAATGTGAGGCTCCCGAGATAACCAGCGGCTATATCATTAAATTAAAAGCAAAAATAAAATTGGAAACATAATTTTATCAAAACAATGTGTGAGACGCTCAGCGAGAAAAAACACAGCACCCATGTCGCTGACATTTATTACGAGTAAAAAAATCAGGTCTAAATTAAGACCTTTTGAAATCCTGGCACCAGAGTGTTCGGTAAACACATTTTTTTTTTCCATCTCACAAAAGTTAAAGTGATCATGAGGGGTTTTTTGAATCCACTTCATCGAACGTTTAACGAAAATCCGGGTTTTTTTATAACGGAATCTATTCGCCTTTTTGTTTTCTAGATCACATTACACACGCTTGTTTGTACACACCACCAAAATGAAGGAAGGGGATAATAATCAGACCACACCGATGGTGCGCAGGAATACAATTTATTTATTACACATTCGAAGTTTTCAAAGTGGGAGAGAGAAGTGTGGCGTCAGTGTCAGTTGCCTTCTTTTTATCATCATCGCCAATTCTCCTGACCTAAGAAAACTCCTCCACATGAGAGAGAAAAAGTTGGTTAATTAAAAAAATTCGGAGTGTCTATCTGGGCCCCTAGTATTGCAATTATTAGGAAGCAGCATAGGCAAATAAAAAAGTTGCACCACAAAGTAAAAGCGAAACAATTTTGTGTTGGCTCGCACATGGGAGAGAGAGTCTGTTCGCAGTTTGGGGGAGGGGGGGAGGGGGGTAGCCTCCCCTCCCGACACGTTACATAACTAACTGGATAAAATAACTTTCTTAAGCATTAAGAGCTGGGCCATAAATATTTCAAGACACTGTGAAGTTTGTTAATATGTCTGTTTACAAGAAAAATGGCGGATGATCAGTGTCAACAATTGCCTCTCTGTTAAATGAAGCCAGGAAAGTAATTATTATCTGCAGGAACTTGTGAATGAATGTTTTTTCAACATTTAGCTCAAACAGTGACGGAATCGGAAGGTGCAGATATATGATCGGACGAGCAATCAAAAGCGTTTAAATCGATATTCTAGATCTAGTTGCTAAAACTTAGATCCAATTTCTAAAGTGCACAGTCGAATTTAATCACTTCTACAACGAACTTCACCTAATACATACACATAATTGTGGAATCTTGTTAGTATTATTTTTTTTATCAAGGAATTTGTCATTTTAGATAGCTGTTTTTTTGCGTGAGAGCTGAATACGATTGTTATATATGTGTATATATGTCCAACTGTGTTTTAACAACAACAAAAACAACCAAAAAAAAAAAAAAAAGTGAAAAAAAAATTAGTTTTTCTCATGTGGTTCTCCCCCCCCCCCCCCCGACTGAAATGAAATATCTCTAATGAAGCTATTTACAAAATTCAAAAATTTTGTTGACTTGAAAGTGCATTGAAAAACGAAATCAAATTTATTATATTTTATATAAAGCAGCTCAAACCAAGAATTAAATAAACCTACGCGGTTGTCATCACTTGTCCATTCGCGTCCATCATTGCATCGCTGGGCCCAGTACAAAAAAATCATAGCCATAATTGAAGGTAATAAAGAAACGATGGGGAATGAAACGCACAGGTGCATGATTTGTAGACATGCCAAATGTGGACAGCTGTTCCAGTGTCTGGGTGGAAAAGGTGGGGAGGGGAAGGGGGAATTCGAAGGTTGTGAGGCTTATTCTCTCTTTCTTTCTCGCACAATCACAACGTACACTAGTCACACACAACACTCGATATATATATCATCAGAGATCTAAAACTGTTTCAAGCAAGAACCAAAGCACTCAGTGTGAATAGAACCTCTAGATGTAAAAAACACGCGGAAGGAACGGTAGTGCTGAACTGAAAAGTTACCTGAGAAAATCAGAAAAAAGATGGAATATTTTAAAAATTTTAATGTGGACAGTAACTGATTTAGAAAAAAATCAGAAGATATATCAAGGAAAATCCTATCTTTCACCGCACTAGGCACAGAAGGGAAAATTAATAATAACAGATAGCAGGAATTTAAGTGCAGAAGCAAAAAAAAAAAACAAAGAGTGTCTTCTCTGTATCTAAGAATAATGAAAATCATACAAAATACAGGGAAATAATCTGGAAAGACCACATTGGCTCTCACCATTTTGAAATCTTAAAACTCCCCCACGCGCTTGTTGTGAATTGGTGTGTGTAATAAATCTATGTATATAAAATTGCAAGAAAACCCACAATAGGCTTCTGGACTCGAAAATTGCTGAATGCATCTGAAATTGGCACACAACATTCTTGCAGATGGATCTGTGGTTTCTATGTACATTGAATGATAAAACCCTCGAGGCTGCTTGATCCGAATTGTACGTTCCTAAAAGTATGAAGCGTTCAAAACACGTTTTCTTTGAGTAACATTAATCAACCAAAATATCAACATCGAGGTGTACGCGCACACTTTGCAATACTTTGAGTCTCAGAGCAGTAATATCTATGATTTTTCTTAAAGATGGGAAATTTCATGTTTAAAGTAAATTAGGCCTAATACAACCCACGCCGCGAAAAATAGAACTCACAGGAAAAAATACTCGCCCTCCCACTCCCCCCACCCTTTTTGCCGTTTTTAATTTATATATTGTACATGATGTAGGAAGTACATTTAACGACGAGTCGATTAGTTTCACAGTTCGTGAAAAGAAAGAGCTTATATATTATGTTATTTAAAAAAAAAAAATCAAAATGAAAGGCAGTAAGACACAAACATCATAAATTATTTTTCGACTCACACCGCACTTTTCTAGTAGGTATCCAAAGTCCGAAACATAGTCATAAAAAAGGTAAAACGTTGCTACTAACAATGATCTTTTAATATGAAATGAAGGCAAACCATACGTAAAACAGAATAGGAAAGTACACACACACACACACAGACATTTTAGGAAACAAACAGACAAATAATTTCAAACAGGCTAAATTTATAAAGGTGAGACATTCAGTACCAGATATATATAATATAAAAAATGAAGTGGGCAAGGGCAAAAGTATTATTAGAAGATGATTCAGTCGATACACTTGGCCCGCCCGTGGGAGAGAAACCCCAGTCAAGCCCTTCCATATCAAACTAAAATGCATTTCAGATTTCTGTTTACTGAAATTGAGTGAAAGGCCAAAAATTGTAATTTTGTGGCGTGGTCTTACAAGATAAAGAGAAGGATTTACAAAAGTGATTGGCCATTTTCTCAATGAATTCAGCAGCAGCAACAGATCGTCTTTAATTGCCAATATCTCAACTTCTACTTAAGATAGAACAACAATTTTTTCACACACTGATAGGGAAATTAATAATCTTTACAGTGATACACTGTAGCAATTACTCCATGTGCTCAAAATTTGGCGAGAATCTGATTTCATCATGTTGCAAACATATGAAGGGTGCAACCAGAGAAGTCCATTTGTGCTTAGTTTATGATTATTTTGTCCATTGTGCTGGGGCACATACCGCATTATTACATCAGATAATTACCAGGGCAGTTTGTTCCTCTGACATGTCGGAAAGTGCTGATTACCCGCATGGAAAGCTGATACAGGACTGTAAAGTACGTCTGAAATTGTTGAGCCTTTAAACAAAATTACATCGCAAATCCCTCTCCTTTTTTCTTCTTTCCGTCCTCACTTAATGTCATTACAATGATTATGTTTTGTAATGCGACTCACACAGTGCGTTAGTGTCCACCAATGCAATGTGTTCTTCAATGCAGACAAAAAAGGCCGAATGCGTCATCTCGTGACAACTCGCAATGTTAGAAAAAGAGGCTTTCGCTAACCACCAGCTGAGCAGGTAAAAGACAACAGCAACTTTTGTTATAGTATAAATATCAATTGCTTTGAAAACACCACCATTAGGACTTGCATTTGTGAGCATCCTATAGAAGACCAAAGCCCCATAGTGGTAGCGGATCCTGGGAGTCGATAGTTGTTATTCTAACACCACACAATGAGCACAGTTTTTCCTCATTTTTTTCCCTATTGTGAGATAGTTTGTTACTTGTTGTCTCTTTTGTTTCTTGATCAGAGGACAAATTATAGTCCCCTTGTTTTCCTACCTGTTCTTCTACGCGTCTTTTCGACTCCGCTGTTTTTGTCTTCAAAAATGTATAGAAAATGACTGAGGTGAGTTTATAAATTCACGATTTTATCACCTTTGTTGGCAATGGCCTAAAATCGATTTATTTGCAGTGGATATGCGGTGAATATCATTTAGAATGTCGCAGTGACCACATGGTGGATAGTGAACTCTGTGATTTGTCATATATTTGGCGCAATTTAGGGATCATCATCATGCTGGTATGTCATTACACCAAAATCCAATACCATAACGCTGTATGTGATGGTTTATGCATGTTTTTTTTTTTTTCTCTGTGGAACGCGCTGCGCTGTACAGAGTTAATTTATAACGCATTTTGTGTAGCTAATAAATTACAGTAGCAAACAACAACAATAAAATCCAGACACTTTATCTCTGCTGCATTCATATACCTCATGGGTTGAACAGAGAGTGTTGAAAAATTCTTGTGGGAAAGATCAGTTAAGTTCTGTCAATGCTCAGCTGAAATGATTGTCAATGTGACCCCCATTCAGTGTGTGCAATTTCGGAGGTGTAAAATGATCCACCATAGCTAACAATCCAGTTCCAGCTTGCCTTGTGAACGTGGTACAAGCCCATTGTCCCAGCTGCGCATCCGGGTATTTAAAATATTACGAGATAGACCGTTTCAAAACATTTTTGAATTAGTCAGCCCTTCACAAACTCTCCTGACAATGTTCCCGACTAAGTAACATACAACATGCTGGTATTGATGCAAGCTCGGACGCCGGCACGTCCACGAGTATTCATCCATATAAAATATTCGTTTTTTAAGTTCTTAACGTATTTGGTGCCTGCCGTAATTTTTGAAACAAAACCACACCAGGATGACGTTTCTTCATATTAATTTCAAAGTGTGGTACTTACTCTCGGAAGTATTTGCTATTTCGTGAAATAAAAATACCATCTGTCCTTCATTAATCAACCGTATCAAATTTAACATACGTTCAACCGTAACAAATTTAACATACGGATCATTATACTAAGCATGGACTTATGCTTACAAGTATCCACTCGTGAGAGAGGAACTGGCGTGGACTTCAGCAGCAGCTGGAAAACCACGAGTGTTATTGGGAAGGCGAGAAGGAAATACAACGAAACAAGACTGTCGCATACTGTTGCTAGGAGGATTGCCTGAGACTTCCGAAGCCAGGTAAAACAAAAAACTCCTTGCCTGCCTGCCTACCTCATCATCTGCTTACTTAGCTAGTTTGCCTGCCTGCCTGCCTGCTTACTTACCTACCTCCCTATCTACCTACCTAATTTCTGTGACATCGACTGCTGTTTGTAGGCTCAAGATCCTGCTTCCTGCAATCGTGAATGCTTTTTTTTTTGGTAGATCTAAAACATCTTTTATAGTTTTTTACTCTAAGATCATTGCTTTCCCGTTTTGTTAAATTCATGATGATATAGTGCATCTCATCCGGCGTGGAGATGGAGGATTGGATCAATGTAACTGAAAGTTACTTAAAAAGCTGTTGCTAATTTTGAGTTTGTGGGAAACTAATTATTATAAGCCTGCCATAGACAGGATATCATATCTGACAGTACTCATAGACCATAAATATCACACCTATTCGAATGAAATTTAAAATAGATTTTTGAGCAATCCTCTAGACCAGCAACCATTTTGTTTTGTTTTGCTTTTTACAAGATACCATGTTGACATTGTGCTAACTAATGTTAAATTTTAACAACTTACAGTGAAAGAGATAACAGAGACTGAATATTGTTGTTTAAGGAGGTCTTTAATTATTTGGCCCCGTAAAATATAGCAGGGAACGACCTCTTTGGACTGGTTGACTCTAACTTGGATAAAGTGTCTATTTGGGCCTCTCTGTAAATAACGCCTCTTTTTTTTTTAAACAATACAAAAAGCATGTCTGAACTTTGGTGTTGCGATACTGAAGTGTAGATTACATATCGCATATCACAAGCTACACAGTATGACGCGTGAACGTGTCCAGCATATGATTATGAGAATTGAAAAAGAGACATCATAGCATGGAACGCTGTGACAATTTTGTGACCTTTAGAAAAAAAAAAAATGAGCACAAATCCGTTCCAGCTCAGACAGGTTATTAATGCTAAACGTGCCCGGAACATTCTGGAGCCTCAGCCACTGCATTTGTGCCCTAATAGGTCCCAGAGGCTAACAGCCGGCTGGCCGAGTCAAAATAATGACTGACCATAATATGGCACTATAATGCTGACTTCTAAGGGTGCAAGCCCTATTTAAATATGACTATCTTGCAAGTAACGAAATTTCTTTAAGTCAGCATTGAGATCGGTAAACTTGTTCCGTGAACTAGATGCGATGACACAACGACAGTAAAATGTTATGTTCTGGTGCAGACACATTGCATTCTCTCCTTTACGCCTCAGTCTCGGTTCATCTGTATGATTATCCAGTAAAGTCACTCACATTCCGAAAAAAAAAAAAGAACACTATAAAGGTACAAACGCGTTGCATCTTTGTCCGATCGGGTTCAGACCCGTTTCATAATCTTTGTCGTTCAGTATTGTAGCGCTAATTCTTATTTTGGAGAGGATAGTGACACCACTGAACATAATTAGAAAAGAGGCTTAAATGAAGGCTGAGTCTATTTACACGACTCTCAGTACTGTTCTCACAATAAAGGAAAAATCACGAACTCTGTCCCACGTCTCGGGAAACAAAGAAAATTCTCTCCCCTACACGCCAATTCCTTTTTTCCTAATGATTAAAATGAACTAGACCAACCCCATTGGCTCAGCCTAATGGGGTCCTCGACCAGCGCAAGTCCATCCCAACGCTAACATGTAGGTCCGACGAGCAGGTGACGAGTGTTCAAGATAGACCCAGTCGCGTAAATAGGCACTTCCTTAAATGAATGCATTGTGTTTGCACTGGAAGGGATCCACAGAAAATATAAGATAACACACCAATTGACCTCAAGGAATATCTTCTCACAATAGCGAAGAAAAGATAACTGAGATAATACGATCAAACAAGAAGACCTTGATAAAACAGTTGGAAAGAAATACGCAGAAGGAGAGAGGGACCAATAAAATCCAGCAGTGAGCAAAGAAAACATGTACATACTGAGGCCCCTGGCTCCTGACCTCGATGGAGAAAATTGGTGCACAACTCATTAGGAGACGCCACGGTAGATTCAAGTACACCCCTCCTTCCCCCCTCCCCCCTCCCCCCCCCAAAAAAAACACTCACCATAAACAGCTTTTTTCAAACAGAGATATGTTAGCAATTTGCTGTTGACAGTGATAATGTGATTATACATTCCATCTGCCCTTTCCATAGTGTTAAAAACTTGATTTGACAGTTAGTATAATTACAGGAAGTTCACAGGAACCGTTACGGTTTAAATATTGCAGGTCATGCATACTGATATTCCCCACCGCCGTGTTTCATTACACAGGAATTTGAGACCGCCCATGCGTGTGCGCAGTGTCGTCGCGTATGTGTGAACATTCATATGATGTGTGATTGTAAAAGAGGCGGTCTTAAGACAAGTTTTTATTTCCTGAGCTCAGTTCTCTGTTGCTCCATCTCCATTTTCCGCATTTTGAGATAATTGTTGCCAGCTAGTTTTGTACATAGGAGATAAGACAAAATAATCTTCAAGATGTGCCTATGTGAGGAAGCTATGGGTGAAATAATTACATTATAAGGTAGACTTACTATCCCTCTTTCATAGGACATATGAGATGCAACAAGATGAAGCCAGGCTCTTGACAAATTTTGAGGACATGGAGTTATTGGTGTCACTGTGAAGATTATTCATTTCCTGTTCTGTGTTTGTAGAAATAATTGTTCTATCTTAAGTAGAAGTTGGAATATTGGCAATTAAAGACCATGGGATAGCAGCTGAATTTATCGAGAAAATGGCCGATCACTTTTGTTAATCCTTATTAATCCATGAATGACCATGCCACCAAATTATAATTTTTGGACTTTCATTCGATCTATTTCACTAAATTGAACGCTGAAATGCATTTTCAGGTTGATAGAAGGGTATTGTGAAGGAGGAAAAAAAAAATGCCTTAAAGATTCGTTCACTGTTGATTTCTCCCGTCGGCTCAGTTTGACAGCGCCTGCTTTCAGCTTGTCGAGTCTCATATATATCGCCAATCAGCCCAAAAGTGGAGACACAGCAACAAAGACCTATCTCTGAGCTCGCGATATATTAAGTAACGTGTGTTTGTGGCATTTTTTGACATTTACACATGCTGCATGCCAGGTCTGTGGTAGCTGCCATTTCTCCACGATATTATGATAGATCTGAGTCGTATTCAGCACTTCTGA
Source organism: Peronia verruculata (assembly GCA_038406235.1). NCBI lineage: Eukaryota > Metazoa > Mollusca > Gastropoda > Systellommatophora > Onchidiidae > Peronia > Peronia verruculata. Next base: position 12,635 of record JBCAUA010827915.1, read on the forward strand.
AATCTTGAGAAACGAACATTGTTTCGTAACCTAGGTTATGTATTTGTTGAACTACGCCAATATCATCACTAAAGTGAATCAAGACATGGAACATTTTTCTTTTTAAAATTGACATTTTCATGACAGCTTTCATGTTCATGAATCTTGATACAATACACGGTTGCATTTTGGTATAAATCTGACTTACTACATTATCAGAGAATAGTGACAATAATGATGGCTTCATTTACTCTTGTAACACTATTTAATGCCTCGTTTATATATATACATAATTATATAATCGATGCTAAAAATGAATAATTTTTTTAATTAGGATCAAGTTATTGTTAAGATATGCATTTCTGATCTCAAATGAATGCGTGAAAGGAATTGTTAATGATTTACTAATGTAGTTTTTTCCCCTTATGTAAAAAAAAAAAAAAAAAGAATCGCCTCATTAGTTTTAAAGCTTTTTCAATTTTCTACATTAAAGAATGCCATAATTTATCTCTCCATTGCAGAGACCCAAGCTAATCAAAACAGGATGAATTTGTCAGTCTGATCTGACAGAAGTGTAGTTTTTTTCAGGCATGCAGATCGACAGACTTACTTTTAACAAATTGATAATGTGGTTGCATCAGTAAACATACTTACATTAACACTAATTACAGTATCTCAATTCATTAATTAGAGTGAACTCATTTTATGACAATTTGTCGTTTGTTACTAAGATTCTGTAAATATACCTGATATTTATGGCTTCCTTGTCTCTTTCGTTATTATAAGATTTATCTTTGTCTACAACATAAATGCCACGTTTGGCTGTAACGGATTAAAAAAAAAAAAAAATTGACAGGAGAGAAACACACATCTCCTGTGAGGAAATGTCATCTAAAATGTTGTCGTCATGGTCACAAAACCACTGCCAGAATCACTAGTAGTTCGGATAGAATTCACCAACCTATATGTCCGCGTTATTTAGGTGAAGTCAAGACCAGCGTTTGTCGGTCTACCGTCAACATAAATGATATACGTTTACTCAGAACCTTCCACAACCGACTTGGACAACTGTGAGAAATTATCTCAATTTTAAGTTTATTAAATCTTCACTTATTTTATTTCTTTTCTCAAGCACACTCACAGCCTTCCACGATGACAAGTGAGACCAGACAAAAATGGAACAGATATTCTACCTACATAGGATGTTTTTGTGTACTCTTACCTGTAGCTGTTTCCTGGTACTGGGGAAATCTGACTGACTACACAAACTCTTACTTCAGGGCTACATTCGGACCTGATAGCGGATTTGAAACTCAATGGGCCATTTCAACAAATCTTTTTGCTATTGCAATAGGTGTCTTTGCCTCTAACAAGACATACAGACTTATTGGGAACATATGGACTTGTTTAATTGCTTCTCTTGCTTTTGATTTAGCCATGTTTCTGAATTACTTGTTAGTTGAGATTACATTCTACACGTTCATTATCACCATAGGTGCGATCTGTGGTTTTTGCAATGGGATAATTAACGGAGCTGTGCTGATCGTTATCCAAGAATGCACACCAGCCGAGAGAGTGGGAACGTTTACGGGTATCGTTTCAACAAGCCGAGCTATTGGACCGCTTATCATTTCCACTGGAATCACTCTCTATATAAATCCTAATAACCTTTTACCGACTTTAGTGGAGCGAGGCAACGCATACTTCACTGAAGATGAGATTCTTAGTCGAGTGCCCAGTTC
>JBCAUA010827926.1:0-14354 GCA_038406235.1 Peronia verruculata
ATAACTGATAGTGATATAGTGATGTACAACTGATCCAAACACAAACATAGCATTTACAGCAATAAGAAGCACACCTAATATGAACCTGTAAAATGATTAGAACAGAGACATAAATCGTATGGATGAACATATAAGAATAACACACATCAATTCTTTTACGTAAAAAAATTGATTATTGAAATACATATTATAATACCAGAACTCTCTCAAGCATTTAGGGGTGCCTATGCAATCTAGGGACAAAGCAGTAATATAATTTTGTTTGACTTTCCTCTTTTAGTAAGGCTTACTAAAATACCTCAAATAGCACCAGAATGAAGCAATTTCAAGAAACACTGCTATAACGTAACTAAAAATATTGTCCATGCAGGATGAAATGAACTTCTTTGATGAGAGTATTACTTTGGGCAATTTCTCCATTCATAAAACGTGAGCGATGTTTCTCTACTCTTTGTAAGTAGAGAAGTCCTACGCTGAACAACACGAAATGAAAACACCTATTTTCAGTTATGTTTTAGAACACAGTTTGAAACGAAATTTGAGTACCGAGTTATAGATTGCTATGATGTGTTTTTAAATCTCACATTCTAGATTTGATTTAAGCTTTGTTTTAGATATCTAGAGCTAAATTTCCAAGACTATAAATTTCGAAGCCTATAGTTTCGTTTAAATTGCTAATTTGATTTAATTTAGGAATTGCCATCCTGTGTAGACACTTGGAGTTGCCGTGTTATGTAGAAGATGGTTTTACGCATGAGGAACGCGTGGTGTCGTGGTGAAGTGGTGTCATGGCTTAGCCGTTGGGACGTCGGACTCGAAATCTGAAGATCCGGGTTCGAATCCTGACAGGTCCTGACATTTTGTCCTTGGGAAAGGCAATTTACACACATTACCTGACTCCACGCAGTTTTGAATGGGTACCCGACTATAGACAGTGAACGATATTGTTAGATTGATAAGGATTTGAGCGCGTAACAGGCAGCCGCCTTGTATGCTTCCCAGGAGGCTGAGAATGTTTATGAGTGCCTTCTTTGGGTCTGTCGGGGTAGAAAAAGATTGTAAAGCACCTAGAGCCTGCAATTACGGGGATACGCGTTATATACATACTCCCTATTATTATAAGTATGCCACACTGTTAAAGGGCGAAACGGGCGAACATTTTTAATTGGAACGATTCACTCCTTTGTGGCTCGATGATGTTGAAGGTCCTCGCCGTTGGCAGTTGAGGATCATAAATTTGACTGGATCTCCAGGTCTGAAAATCACTTAGTATAGTCTTCAATGGTGACACGATCTTAATTTAGAGACGGACATTATACAAGTCTGGAAAGAAGAGGCAAATTCTGTTCGCGGCCTATATTACATATAATAAAGTGGGCCACCTCAGTTTCATGTAGTTATTGATAGTTGACTCAGACATGGATAAAGGATTCCCTTAACTAGAAGGTCCAGTGTCAGGACCACTTTGGCGATAAAATTGGCCCATACGCCAGGGCTGGAATTGCGTGTAGTGTTGAAAATGTTAAGGTATATCTCTCTTTTATGATCTCCCCCTAGTTCAGTGTCAATACGGAGAGGTTGTGTGTCCATTAAATCTATCACAATAATTATAACCGATGTACTCTCCCAATAAAATCAGTTTCGCTTCCCAGATAAATATGTGGTAGTGAAAATATCCCAATACTTCCTATGCCCATTAGCCCATTTTCTTTAGTAATTACAGATTAGTATATTTGTACTCTATATTGTTTTTGAATATAACTATACTTGAATTATAAAGCAGTCCAGCGTCTCTAATTTAAATTTTTGTCACATTTACTTTGGTTAACTTTTTGACCTCTGAATTTTTATTAAAGTTCTAACATGTGTTATCGGATTCCCTAGATATAGATAAATACATGAGCCTTTCTGCTATTTTAACGTTTTCAATTATTCTTGGGTCTGCCCAAAACAAGTCACAATCTGTTTCAATCTTTCCCTATACCGAGAGCTTGTCTTGTAATAGACGAGTATGTTGACTGATGAGTTAAATGTGATGACGATAAACATGACGGATATCCCTGTGGTGTAAAGATTATAATATCTGGCGCCCACGTCATAGCCTGGGACAAAAATGTGAGCGAATCCTGAAATCATCAGCACTGTATTGCACACTACAAAGACATGAGCAACAACTAAGACAGTCTTGGCCAGTCGGGCTTCTTTGGGACTCAGTTGTTCTTTACCTTCAGAAACTTTCACTTCAGGACCTGTTGTTGTGTTAGTCTGTGTCTGGGCAGATTTCCGAAATCGTCCTGCTTTCTTCAGACCTGTGAACATGATCACGCTGGAACTGAAGACGCAAACCTCACAGAAACAGACATACGTAATCGTGACTATGTAATCAAATACATCTTCAATGATTTGTCTGTTGTCTGTGACAAAAAGACGTAACATGTAACGATAGGTTGTGTTGCGAGATTCCATCACCCATATGAGATAAGCGGACGCACCCATAGGTGTGTATGCCGCAATCAGGCCTGTGTACAGACATCCAATGGCGACCATCATTCTTTTTGGCGTGATGATCTCTTTGATTTTCAGAGGTAAAACCACACAAAGACATCGCTCAAATGTCACCAAGACGGTGGTTCCGGCAGACATATTGCATAACATGACATACGGACAGAACACCACCACATAGAAAAAAGCTGTCTGGTCTATGTTAGAGTTGGGATCTGCTAATTCCCAGCCATGGCACAAACTGACACCCAGAGAGAACAAAGTGACACCAAAGTCTGTGAAGCTGAGAGATAACAGAGCAAAGGAGACATTATCTTTGAGACTTTGTCCCAGAAACACCAGGATGTTGAGAACGTTGCCAATGAGGCCAAGTAAGGAGAGAATACACAGGAAAATAATTGATAGTGATATAGTGATATACAACTGATCCTGATCACTGATAAATGTCGGAGAGTGTTTTTCTAATGATATCTGCAGCTGAGATCCGTTCATGTTTGCTTTCCTGCCAAACGTTTTCAGAGATAATCACAAATGTTTTTTATATTCTCGCTTAGCTGTCAATATCGTCATCCACATCCTTATAGTGCCTTTGCCTTAATTTTCCTTTGTCCAATCATCATGCTCTTCTTGATAATCCCCTAAACTATTCACTGACCCTGCGTGCATTTATTGTGTGTATAAAAGTTAGTGTAAAACTAAGTTCTTTAAAAACAGTTATAGTCTCATTGTTTAACCAAATATTGTATTAATCTTCTTTGAACACTCTTGGATTTTAACTTTAGCAGAGATGAGATAGTTTGATTTTTCTGCGCCCTGCTGTTTAAAATGCAGCTCTCGCATTTGCTGTAGTGAAAACGAAGACAACTTGAGAGTTCAATTTAATCCTAGCTTGAAAATGTTGTGCATGGTCTTGACCTGTTCCTGTTACATCCTAGCAGCTCTGAAAGTAAACAACACGTTGTCCTAATGAGCATTAGCAATGCCAGTTCTACGCCATTTTTCCCTTAAATAACTTAAGACCGAGTGCTGTTTCTCTATGATGGTTGTAAAGTATTGACTTCAAAGTTGTACAATTATCTTCAGCAAAAGACAACAGCTTACATGATCTGGAAATCCCAGTCTATAGGGTTAGCCCATATCATACTATTGTGAGAGAGAAAGAGACAATGACTAAGTATCGGAGTGATGTTTGATGTGATTAAGTTATATGGATAACAGCTTCTTTGTTAGTTTTAATCATGGTCGAGCTATCAAAGGGGAAAGATATCAATGATTGTTAAATAAAGAGTCTTATCTACTCGGAGGACACAGAGGTTTTAAGAATATAGGAGTATGTAAAAAAAAACTCTTATTCAGAGACAACAATGATTTATCTTCAATTAAATTGTATGAGAACACCAGCAAATGGGGACAACATTTTTGCATATACATCCCGAGTCAATTGCCGCTCAGTTTGTTTTGACTCTTTAAACTGCCATATAGAGCTTTAAACATGAAATGATTGCAGAACCTGTTTAGAATTATCTGACGAAAAGAAAAAATCATGTAGGAGTAACTCAATGTCAGCAAGAGAAATAATTTCTAATAATAACAACATATTTTTTGCTGTCTTTGATTTAAGAAAAAAACTGTTTGGTTATCCTTTCTAATTATATTGCTACCTAACATTTTCTTCTATGATTTGAGGGGAGGCGGTAGACCATCCTAAAATATCGTGTTTGCATTACAAATTTCGATTTTGCGATTTTGTTTTCTCTATAAAAGATATGCTTTTTTTTCTAAATAGAAAGAATAGTTTAAAAAGTCAATATGTCATGTCTCTTGTGTTTAACCCATGGTCATTCGCTAATGATCCGGCTCACTGTCAACTAGAATTTGGCTTCTCTGGTTGCTTTATGCAGTACTAGTGGTAGATCATCACTATTAGACCGGATACAGACAAATGATGCATAAAACAACTACTTATGATTGTTTTCTCTCTCTCTCCTTCTTGCGCTCCAATACCAGAGCTGGACATTGGATGAGCACTCTGAGAGGAAATAGACTTGCAACCACGCACAATGTCAGTGTGAGCTTTCACAGGTGTGAAAGTAAGATGAGTAAATTCTCTTCTATTTCTACTGCATCAGTTTTGTGGACTATCTGTTCATAGTTAAGGTCTTGTCGTTCTTGGTGTTGACAGAGAAAGATATGAAGAACAGATGTAGGCTCTCAGGAATCCAGAAGTCACTCTATTGTACCCCTTATTATGATATGGGGTGAGGGGCAAATCTCCAGGAAAGATATAGACAGAAAACTACGGAAAGACACAGAAAGGCACAGACGTCATGGGGAGGGGGTTAAATATCTTAGTGAGAACTGTTTTGAAGCTAAAGGCCGAAGTAAAAAAAAAATTCCCCATATCAAATTTATCTCTTTAAAAAAAAGTTAAGCGCGTTTTTCTTTTTTTTTTTTTTCTTTTTTTTTCATTTAAAGACCGATTTTGATCAAATTTGGCGTACAGAATTGTCATAAGATAAAGAAGTACAATCTGCGTCTGACTCTATTTGCAAGTTATGGATCTAATAAGAAAAAGGGCGAAATATTCAACTTGGCATCTTCAAAAATGCCCCCCCCCCCAAAAAAAAAAAGAAAAACTACTGTTTTGTTCTTGAACAGCTAAAATTAGGTAATTTTTATTGGGGGGGGGCAATATGACAAACAACAAGTTTGCAAAGTTTCATTAAATACATATATACTTTGGTATAGGCTTAGATATCAAAGATAGCAATTTCAGAATAGCCAAAATCCAAGATGGCGGCGTGCAGTGGCAACCATTTGGAAAGTCTTTTTTTACTAGCGTTCTTCTGTTTAAACATGCTAAGCTCGATGGAAGAGGTAAGAAATGTCTATCTGTGATAATTAAATAAAAACCCACCTCCTTCTCCCCCCCCCCCTTCCACTCGCAAACACACACACCCACATACCCCTACCACCTACTTTTTACGACATGATATTTGATAAACAGTGCCAATCTATTTTTTACATTTATAATCATGAAGCAAAGTAAACAGTCGTGGCTGTGATCTGTTATCTACCTGCTGTCGTCCTCCATTAAATTTGAACTGTGTATACCAATTCTTAGTTGTCATCATTGTAAAAGACTGCAGTGCTTTATTTTCCTCCCAGGTTTTTCATTTTCATGTTCCCACAGCTTTGTGTTTGTGTGTTATTTCATGAGCTCATAGTATATAAGTACATTAAAAATATAACTTTTGACCTAGCTGTATTTTTATTCCATGCCTGGGCTATAAAAAATCTGCCATTTCCAGTTGTGCTTGTGATATTCAGTTAGTCTGAAAACAAATCACGCAATACATGCAAATGCATATTCAAGAAAATGTCTCTTTTCTCACTTACTCTACCCTATGATCCTTCCTGCTTTCCTTGGGCCTAATCCATCTTCCAAACAGCAAAATCCATAGGAAGAGCGGTGAGAAAAGGGAGAAGGATAGAATTCTGCCACAAGGCAGTGGAATTCAATTCCTGACTTCATTTACTACTTTAAGAGTGGAAATGTTCAAGTTTGTAGGCCTTTTTTTTTTTTCCGCTTTCTTTTGCTCCATAGTTGAGTCAGCTCACTGATTAAACAAAAAATGCTACACTCCAGTTTGCCTTGATTAATGGATAGTTATGGTTTAATTACTTGTTAAGGTAGAGAGAGACAGGAAGAAGGGAAGTGCTTGGTGGGGTGGGCAGGAAAGGCGCACAACGAGCTATATTGGGTTTTAAAAAAAAGAACAAAATCACGCTTATTCTCTGCATGTAGCTCTCGTAAAAATATCAGCACATTGTATTAGTTTTCACCAGTTCATATCACAGCTCACGAGCAGCACTCAAGCTGAGATTGACAAAGCCCTACCAACATAATTAAGTGTCACCATTATTATGGTTAGTATTTCTGCCAAAACTCCGAGTTGCTGTCGTTCTGACATCATCTATACTCATCGTAACAATGGGGTCATCACAGGATATATATATGTATGTGTGTGTTTTATATGTTTGTGTGCTGTGGTTTTGTTTCTTTCCCTCTAAAATGTTTTTAAAGAGAAAAAAAAACACACACACAAAAATATCAAAAATGCAGACTGTACAATTTTGCTGACTAGCTACCAGTCAACAGTCAATAGATGACCAAAAGAAAAGAAAAAAGATAAGACAGACGTGATAGTGTAAAGTGAACGTCTTATGTTAAGATCGTGAAATATGAGGATTAGTGACATTATGAGTGTGTCTAGAAATCTGATTTCTTAAAGGAAGAAGAACGATGAACGAGTCTATGATAGATAAAATGTGTTACCCTTGCTCAGAATCAACTCTTTATCATTAGAGTGTGAGAGAGCTAAAATCGTATGTGTAAATGCAGGCCTTTTTTGTCACATTTGTTGCTGTTTTCTAATTGCTCAGAGTCTTTGAGACCGTAATGAAAATATGTTGTAGAAAAAGAACACCTGACTGTTTCGTTTTCATTGGGAAAAATAGAAAAAATAGATATTAATTTACGCAACTAACAAATTCTCACTTTATGTTAGATCGTGTGTTTGTATGTTTATGTTCTCTCTCTCTTTCTCTCCCTCTCTCTTCCTCCCCCCCCCCTTCTCTCTCTCTCTCTCTCTCTCTTTGTTTCTCTATTGATTTGTCTTTTCCCAAAACTCTCATTCTCCTCCATGTCCTCGTTTTATTGCCAGTATGCGTGTGTGTGAGAGAGAAGGAGAAAAAGAGAGAAAGAGAGAGAGAGAGAGAGATGTGGTTATGGTTGAAACTTCCCTCATGATCCCGCTCTTTATGGTTGCTCTCTGCGATTAAAACTTGAATTTTAAAAAAATGAACTCAAACAGTTAACAACGCTTTCTAGAAGAAGGGAAAAGCAAAGTATCCACTTGGACCGACATTGTCGTGCAAGGCTAATCAGGCAGGATGGCTGCACAGGCTTCATATTTCATGGAGTTATCTTTCTTCTCTTTCGAACCTGCAGCACAGGGCGATCGATCTAATTTTAATAAAAGTGCCACAAGTCAAAGGCAAGGTCTATCGCACAGATTCACTTATAGACTCTCATACAGTTAAATTAACATACGAATAAACATATCATTATCAGGCGTAAATTATTTACTATAGGTTTTATTTCCCGACTAATCTTAACATCTAACACGGCGTGAAGTAGACCACCAACTTAAATTGACCAATTTAAAGTGTGGCCTTTGATCAAATAACATCAAAAGACAAGCAAACGAAACCAAAGAAAGCCGTATGTTCAAGTTAGATATAAAAATTGTTTTTTTTTTTAAAGCAATAATATGTTCTTTCCATTGATGATGTCCCCGTAGGTATGAAGTAATTCCTTCTCCCTTCTCAAGATCAGGCTCAGTGGTAGACGCAGGAAAAGATGGGCCGACACCATCAAGTGATGGACCGGCAAAATATTTCTCTCTCTCTCTCTGTCTCTCGCTGTCTCTCTCTCTCTCTCTCTCTCTCTCTCTGTCTCTCGCTGTCTCTCTCTCTCTCTCTCTCTCTCTTTCTCTGTCTGTCTGTCAGTCTCTCTCTCTCTGTCTGTCTCTCTCTCTGTCTCTCTGTCTCTCTCACTCTTTCTCTGTCTGTCTGCTGTCTGTCTGTCTGTCTCTCTCTCTGTCTCTGTCTCTGTCTGTCTGTCTCTCTCTTTCTCTGTCTGTCTGCTGTCTGTCTGTCTGTCTCTCTCTCTCTGTCTCTGTCTCTGTCTCTCTCTCTCTCTCTCTCTCTATCTCTCTCTCTCTCTCTCTTGTTTTCATTTAGCTTGATTTAATTATATTTGTTGCCGAACACAACCCATGAATATTCTTCAGGAATACAAAGTGAAAGAGCATTGCATGAACAGACTTTGCAGTAGGAGTGAGGCCATCAGTGTTCAGGTTCATCTATTTGTCGGTAGTTTTAGTCCTCTTCCAGTTATCATACACTATTGAATGTTTGGTCTGTTTACGTCTTTCAGCCCTCTGGAGAGGGGTATTTTGTTTTCAAATTGTTTGTATTTTTGCTTTTTTTTTCGGCCATTAATGGAAAAGCCAAACAAGAATGCAAAATGTGTCGCAATCTTTCCCTGTATTTAGAACTTGTCCTGTAATAGACCAAGATGTTGACTGAAGAATTGAATGTCATGGCGGTAAACAAAATAAAAGAACCTGTGATGTTAAGATTTTCATACTTCCCGCCGACTTCATAGTCTGGTATCAACATATGGGCGAATCCTGAAATCATCAACACAGTGTTACACACAACAAAGACGTGAGCCACGACCAGGACAGTCTTGGCCAGTCGAGCTTCTTTGGGACTCAGTTGTTCTTTACCTTCAGAAACTTTCACTTCAGGACCTGTTGTTCTGTTAGTCTGTGTCTGGGCAGATTTCCGAAATCGTCCTGCTTTCTTCAGACCTGTGACCATGATAACGCTGAAACTGAGGACACAAACCTCACACAGACAAACATATGTGATCGTGATCATGTAGTCATAGATGTCTTCAATTTCTTGTCTGTTTTCCCAAACACGTAGACTTAAAATGTAACGATTGTAACGATTAGTTAAGTTATTAGGTTCTATCACCCACATGAAACCAGCAGATGCAAACAATGGAATGTGTACATCAATTATGACGATAAAGAGACATCCAATAACTAACATCATTCTTTTCGGCTTGATGATGCTTTTGATTTTCAGAGGTAGAACAACACATAAACATCGCTCAAATGTGACTAAGACGGTGGTTCCGGCAGATATGTTACAAAACATGATAGCGGGAAAACCAAAAACCACGTAAAGCAAAGCCAATTGATCTATGTGAGAGTTGGGATCTGCCACCTTCCAGCTATAGCACAAACTCCAACCCAGAGTAAAAAGAGTGACACCGAAGTCCGTGAAGCTGAGAGATAACAGAGCAACGGAGACATTATCTTTGAGACTTTGTCTTACAAACACCAAAATGTTCAATGTGTTAGCAATGATCCCGAACAGGGAGAGAATACACACGAAGGTAACTGGTAGAGCTATAGTGATATACAGCAGATCCTGGTCACTGATAAATTTGGGTAAATGTTTTACTGTCGCCTTGGCCATCGTAGATTCGTCCATCGCTATGTTCCTATCGGATTTTTTTTCTTAGAAAGCAGACTATCCCATACACTCACAAAGTCATAACTCTTTCAATCTAAATAGATTTAGAAATAAAATGTGACCATATTTTTGCATCTGTTTTTTTAATCCTTCATACCAAGTATACATGGATAGACGAGTCAAGATACGTTTTTGAATTTGTTTGTCTATTCATTTGTGAGGAAAATTAGATCTAGATCTAATGCACCACCATCGTAGGTGTAAACTTGAACTGGTATCATTTACTCCCCATGTAAATTACAGTCCCATATTTTTTATAATTGTTGACATTAACTTTTCGGATTGCGCGACTGAAATTACACAATTGTCATATATAAACAGCATTTGAATATAAGTCACCGGGCACAGTAAAAGGTCGGAGATCACACAGGGAAATCATGTTATCTTGTACAATAACACCGTAAATTCGTCTTTGCTTAAATTCGAATAGTTCTCCACCCATTGTAATTATCATGCTACCTATTATTTGTATCTAAGTCTTAAATCAATGCAAAATAAACGTGTTCGTAAAACTTTACTTACATCGGATACTAAAGGCTACACACACAATTCACAATTATTTCATGTCTACAATTCCTGTAGTTATCTGCTCCCCTGCTTTGTAGTATAGCGCTAGTTTTAATTCTATAGAAGTTTTTGTTCTTCAAAATAAGCTGCTACTTTTTAGATCATGATCGAAGGTTACTTTGAACAACCTCATGTTTTTTCCTAAGAAATAATTATGTGATGTTTTATCTACCTAATTGTCTCTTTTTTGAAATGGTTATAACACTAGTCATCAACTGACGATCAACGCTAGCCCTGATAACGTGTCGTTCACACCAGCGGTATCTCTAGTATTTAGAAAGTTTTTTGGTTAAGCTAAAAATCAGTCAGAGCGCCCATTGATTGACTGAAGACCTTAACGAACAAAATATAGCCTGCTATCCTCTTAGAAATTAATCAAAGGAGGCGCCAGAGGACCAGGAAGTTGGGGGGAGGGGGGGGGGGAATAAGGCAGGATAGTAGTCGGAGGACAGAATCTGTTCTGAGGCAGCTCATTTTTCTACTGAACTAGCAAGGTCTCCCGTTCTACGAACGGGGGATAGAAATAAAAATGATATACTGACATTGACCATTGTGAAAAATGGTAAAATAGAAGACTTATCTGTCTCTGATCTTTGCACTGCCTTTATCTAGAATTAGATTCTACATGCTAAGAGAATCTGAATCATATAATCTACACCACAGTTATAAAGCTACGAAGAATGTCCACAGCTACACTATCATAACACAATCATACACACAAAAACTTAACACAGTGATGGCACACACAAATTCTTAACACAGTGATGGCATAAACACTTGAAAACATAGTGTAGATCAATGCTGAGTGGCGAGAGTGATGTAAAACACCTCGGTGGCCTGCTTGCGAATCGTGTGTGAACACAAATTACAGCCAACTGAGTATTATTTACACACACACACACATAGCTGACAAAATGAATGATAGTTCGGCATTAAAAGAATAAATAAAAACAACCGTGTAAATTCAATCAAAATAAAGAGTAGCCTATAACACAGTTGGGTATCAGTTGCCCACGTGTGTAATGTTTTTTAATTTTAAATGCCTGCCGATTCCGAGTTTATTGGACTATAAGATAAGTGCCACGCCCCCTGATCGCTCTTACTATATAGAATCATTATGTAGCCTACATACAGGGGAATCCCTAGGTCCCAATGGGTTATGGGGTTCTATCTACCACCTCGCGTATCTTGGTCGGCAGAGGACAAAGAAAGACTTTTTAGTTTCGTCTGTGTCCCCATCTCTCGAGCACATAGCACAATAGTGTTGAACACAATAATGAACACATAACACAATAGTGTTATGTTATTTTTTGACCACAGTTGTAGACAGCTGAGATAACCACCACTACAGGAGGTTGAAAAGCTTATAAAAACCATAACCATAACCAGCAGTGGGGAAGGACGGGAGAGCACTAGGTCACTTTTTTGATATATCTACTTTTTATTATTATTAGTAGTAGTAGTAAAAGACTGAGTCCAGCGAAATTCGGCATACATGTATATTATTTTTTACTGAGTGTCTATCTGGACCTACTATTGCAATGAGGAAGCATAAACAAATAAAAAAGTTGCACCACATAGTAAAGGCGAAACAATTTGGTTTCTGGTTAACGCTTGCATACGGGAGTGTCTGTTCGAAGTTTTTTTTTTTGGTGGGGGGGGGGGGAGGGGAGTTACATTGCTAACTGGATACAATAACTTTCTTACGCACGGACAGAGAGAAAGAGTTGTGTCAATAAGCCCAAATAGCCTCCAGATCTAGCTGCAACAATAAGCCCCAAATAATCGGCGCCTATTTTTTTATGACAAAAAAACAAACCAACAAACACACACACACTCACACACACACACACACGCACACACAAAACAAAACAAAAAACGCATATTTGTAACTTGGAGAAAAGTATCTTTTTGTTATGAAAGAGGGTGAACTGTGAAATTTCACCACAAGGTAAAATCAAATCGGGTTTTGAGAAAAAACGTGTTTAATTTTTTAAGGAAGAACACTGACATTTCATTAAGAGGTTTTTATTTTATATGTTTATTTATTTTTATCTCGTTTTCAACCTCTAAACCCCTTTTGTTTTTGGACATTAGCATTCCATGAGTTCTGTCTCTTTGTTTGCCTTTTCCCCGCGTTCTGTGAATTTTTATCACTGAATAATATTGTGCTGCCTTTCACCTATCACCAGGAGGACTCCTATATAGAACATTTCCCACCTCTTGAGGACATTTATCTGGCCTGCATATCTTTCGTATTTAAAAACCAAGATTGTAGCCTTCATATCTTTCTTTGTTAAAAACCAAGATTGTGGCCTGCATATCTTTCTTTGTTAAAAACCAAGATTGTGGCCTGCATATCTTTCTTTGTTAAAAACCAAGATTGTGTCCTGCATATCTCTCTTTGTTAAAAACCAAGATTGTGGCCTGCATATCTTTCTTTGTTAAAAACCAAGATTGTGTCCTGCATATCTTTCTTTGTGAAAAACCAAGATTGTGGCCTGCATATCTTTCTTTGTTAAAAACCAAGATTGTGTCCTGCATATCTTTCTTTGTTAAAAACCAAGATTGTGTCCTGCATATCTTTCTTTTTTTCAAAACCAAGATTGTGGCCTTCATATCTTTCTCTGTTAAAAACCAAGATTTTGGCCAGCATATCTTTCTTTGTTAAAACCAAGATTGTCTTGATTTGTTTACTATGGCAGATATTCAGCTGTGCTCTGAAGCAGCGGAACTGAACGAGAATTGCACTCTTCTTGGGAGGTGGGTGTTTAGCTTAGAGACCTGGTAAATACTTACACCGATTTTCTGAGTGATGGCGAGTCTGTGCGTATTTTATCTCAGAATGGTCATCCGCTGTCAGTTCTTGGCACTTGGGTTCAAGATAATGCTAGAGTTATAATCATGTGTTTAATGCATCTTTTTCGTGTATCCAGTGCGTGGAATACTGATGATCTATCAGCACATACAGCAACCAGTGGGAGCCAAATTTTTGTGGGCAGTAGGCCGGTCATTCGTTGACTGACCATGAGTAAAAAAAAACGTTAAATGAGAATTTTTTTAACACTATTGTTGTATTCAGGCAACACTTCTAAAAGAAAACAAAAACCTAAGATCTGTTTTTTTCAAAATGTTTATTTATTTATTTATATTTTTTTTTAATTAATTTTTATTTTATTTTATTTTATTTCATTTTATTTTATTTTGTGTGTGTGTGTGTGTGCAAAAATCACATTCCAGATTCCTTCCAACTTCTTAAAATCCCAACACGAGAGCAACATGATTGTTACGATCGAATTGTCGAGCACGTCAGAACATTGTGGCCATGACGTAATGAATTACTCCACCGGTCGCTGGTGGAACGCACTGCAGCAACAGACGCATCTCTGCAATATTTGTGTTCTGTAGATTTTATCCATCTTTCAGAAAACAACAACAACAATAACAACAACAACAACAGCAATATTGTTTCCATTTGTTTGAATTTTCCCTTCTTCCTGAACTTCGGTTCGTTTTGTTCTATTGTATCTTCTAACCACCTGGAGTAAGCAGTTGAGAAAACAACCATGTTAGAAGGTTGGAAAGCTTACCAAAACCGTAACCGTAACCTGGAGGTGGTTATATCATCTCCAGATCTCCCCAGTCCTACCGTATACAAGGAGTCCTCTTTCAAAACCGGCTAAGTCACTTTTTTGTCAAAACTGACTTACACCTTTAGACTTTTCGTTGGGGTGTTTTTCTGTGTCCCATGAAAATATTCTGGCAATCAGAGCCTTCTAAGTCATTGAGATAGCAAATGAAAAAAAATATAAAGCCGTAGAAACCAGGTTACAAACGTCCAGGTCTCTCAAAACAAACCTTAGAAGGGGGACGCAGTGGCCCAATGGGTATGGCGTCTGCTCATGGAACGGCCAGGATCGACTCGCGGGTTCTGCATCGGGGGATGACAGGACACGAAGATCGAAAACCTGCATTTTGTTTCAGTGACTCAACGTCCCTGGCTTGTGGGGAGGGAAGCCCGACGTCTAGCCTTCTCGGATAAGGACGAATATATTTGGGAGGTCCCGTGTGTACGTTACGCACATTAAAGATCCCTTGGCAGTTCG
>JBCAUA010827937.1:2631-28873 GCA_038406235.1 Peronia verruculata
TCTGTATCAATAGGGATAGGGTTATGTGTACACTCTTGAAAATGGGACAGTGTTAATTGTGACAGAGTGATTCTGTATCAATAGGGATAGGGTTATGTGTACACTCTTGAAAATGGGACAGTGTTAATTGTGACAGAGTGATTCTGTAGCAATGTGGATGATGTCGTTTTTTGTTTTTGGTGTGTTTGTTGTTGTTTTGTATTGAGTAGCATCGGAATTTTATAAGCCACGAAAGGCAGAAGAGTTCTACTTTCACTCTGCTACAATTGACGCCTCTCTTAGCAACTGACACTTCCATAAAAAAATGGCAAGCTTAAAAAAATACAGTAATTGACA
Source organism: Peronia verruculata (assembly GCA_038406235.1). Taxonomy (NCBI): domain Eukaryota; kingdom Metazoa; phylum Mollusca; class Gastropoda; order Systellommatophora; family Onchidiidae; genus Peronia; species Peronia verruculata. The sequence goes on from JBCAUA010827937.1 coordinate 2,968, forward strand.
AGAATAAACATTTTAAAACTTTTACTTTATTTTACACTTTGACCGGGCAACTGAACAAATATTGAAAAAAGAAAAAAAAATTCATTCAACACAGATACACATTGTTAAAAGAGTTTCATAGTTTTCCAGAGAATTTGTAAACTTCATACAATAGGCTACAGTCATGTAACATTGTCAGTATACCTCAAGTGAATTTTTCAAACAACAGTTATGTTCATAAAAACACTTTTATTGGAAAGATATCGGTTAATAATGAAAATTGCAAGTAATTTTATCAAAAGCGGTCAAGAAATGAAAAAGTTGTGACATTTTAAAATTTTATGGACTTCGAAAAAAAAAAAAAGGGATATTTTACATTTTGGTGAAAAGCCCAAAGTGCTTTGTTACAACAATTCTCACAGGAAGAGGATAGGTGGACCCCGGCGGCCTATACAGCATACCAAATAAATTACAAATAATAACCTGGAACAACTCCGCTGGATTATTAACCTGTTGGGACGCTCGACGAGCGCAAGTCCACCCTAACGCTAACATGTAGCGGGTGACGGTCCTCCCTATCGCTAACATGTATGAGACCCTTGACCAGCGTAAGCCCACTCTAACACATTTTATGACATTCAAATACATTTTTCACACACACACACACTACAGTGTATTATTCTTAGAGTATTTAAGAAGTTTCAAGGCTCTTGCAGCTGAAATAGCATTTGTGAGCGGCAAAAAATGGGAAAGATGGCCATTTTCATGGAAATTTTGGTCATTTATTGTCACAAATGCTTAATTTCAGTTTAGACAAATCAAAGAATATTGATGCCAACAATGAAATATTCACTTTCCATACCAAAAGCATTCCAAATATTACACACAATTTTTTTCAGGGCCCCTGTGATTATACAAAAAATAAATTATATGCCTCAAATATCGCTTCGGGCACCAAGCACATCAAACTCAGAGTGTATTGTCTCATAAAACCTAAACTGTTAATGAGAGAACAATGAAACATTCAATGGAAAATTGCATACAGAAGCTAAATTTTCATTATTTTTAAGTTAGGGTGAGTGCTTGACACTCAAAAAATGTGTTGAACATGTAATCAAGAGTAACACAAGGAATTTCTGGGCACCGAACACACAAAATGCATCTTATCATCCCATAAAATCTAAACTATTAATAATAATAATAATAATAAAGGGCATTTATATAGCGCCTCACCCCCGTAGGGCACGAAGCGCTTTACAGAACTAAAATGTTTAGCAACCACACACGAAATATGCCTCAAAACAAACAGGGGCAATAACATACGTATATATAAATTATATTTATAACATAGTTTACAGAAAAACTGGAGATATGCTCACACACATAAATCCTGTAATACAATTCAACGCATATATATTATATATGTGAGTTTGTTTACATGACTGACACCCTCTCGCGGGAAAGATTTGAAAACATTACTCAGACAGATACTTGTTGAACAGGTATGTCTTTAACTGCCATTTAAAGGTCTCTAGGCTTGAACAATTTGCGAATGCCTGTAGGCAATGCATTCCAGATTAAAGATCCTACATATGAAAATGCTCTGTCCCCATATTTTTTTCTTATGAGAACAAGGAAAAGAGAAGTGGTTAAGACTCATCTCAAATTTCTGGACGGTACGTAAGGGTACAGTAGATCTGCTAGATAAGCTAGTGCGGTCGACTTCTGAACGCGAAAACAGAAAGTTGCCACCTTGTATTCAATCCTGGCTTTTATAGGTAACCAATGCAATGATCTGAGTAAAGGAGTGCTGTGGTGGTACCTTGAGGTTCTAAAGGCTAAGTGGACTGCATTGTTTAGATGATAGAAAAAGACAGAACTTTCATAATATTCCAAGAACAGTGAAGCAACACAGTAATCAGTCATTTGAATTAAGCTAGGTACCAACCTGTACTGGAAGTCCAGAAGTTCATTGTTAATCTTCTCAATATCAATGTCTGACCAGGGAATGTCATAGTAGCCATTGACATTTTCCAGCACAGCATTGTATAGCTGGTACAGTTTCTGGAGCAAGTTCAGCTCCTTCTTGATGCGCATCAGGTCTGGGTACTCTGTCACCGTCAGGCCGAATAGTTCCTCACCTCCTGAGTAGGTCACATATTTACGCCACAGCTCATCAAATTTGGCCTGGTAAATGTTGAGGCGATCTGAAGCCTCGCGAGGTGGGATGCCATCTTCCATGGGACCACTAATAAGAGAACATTCAAATTTTTTCAGATATTTCAGAACTGCACGAAAAGACACAAAGGCTTTTGAAATTAATTATGGGACATCAATAAAAATACATCACTTTCCTCATCTGTTTCTGAACGTTGATACTTCGAAGATCTTGGAAAACAGTTCTCTATGAAGCACTGGACAATACTGCATCTTTAAAATAAGGGTGAGCAGATAGATTCTGTGCCATGCAATGGTTCTGTGGCTTGGCATATTTTTACAGCATCTATATGATTATAAGTATATAAGGTGCAAGATAACTCATATTATTGCTTTTTTCTTGTTGTTATTGTTTTTGCTGCTGTTGTTGTTGTAGTTGTAGTTGTTGTTGCTACTGCTAACATCCATTTACAAATGACTTTCACAATGTAAAATGTTTTGAACTTACGATGTGTCATAGGAGCTGACAAATTCATTGCTGTCCGTGATAAATTGTTCCACTCCTGCAAGCAGGTCGGATTTGAAAGTGGGCTGGATCTCCAACAGGTGTTGCTGGATGGCAATAGCCTAGAGAAAGTAAAACATTCTCTGTGAGTTGATCCTGGATAAAAAGCTGTCTCAGAAAACATCCTTAAATAGCATCTGGGAAATGATTAAACAGCATTAATAAATGGCAACATTGTTCAAGTCTAATTCTAGATTGTCAGTTCCTTCTTTCTTTTAAATTCATTTATCGTCACAAAAAATGGGTGGAAAAAAAAAAGAAAGAAAGAAAAATAACAATGTTGCTTGGATTATCTATGTTTCATCTCACCAGTGAAACAAAACTTCTAAAATCACACTAAACCAAATTATTTGAAAAGAAAAAAGTACTCTAGTAATAGTCATCTGAATTTTTTTTCCCATTAATTATCTTTCACGACTAGCATTTCAATCAAATTAAACTGATTAAATTATCCTATTTAATTCAAATTTCTGAACGAAATAGAACTGCAGTATGATGTCTGATATTTGTAACAAGAAAGCAATATCTAACTTCAATGCTTGAGAACTGTTAGTTTGATGATATACAAACAAAATGATGAGTTATGATAAAAAAATTATTCTGAATACATGGGAACAGCTGTCTCTGACTTCCTCTATTTCAATATCAATGATTTATGATAAGCCACTGAATCACAGTTTTAAAGATGTGATAAAAATTTACATATGTGGGTTTATAATGGGTGGTGATTCAATCTGCATACTTACACCTCAATGTTATTAAGGAATAAATAGCAAATCCTCTAAGCAAGAACAACATCCCTTGCAATGAAAGAATTAAATCTAATAAAACTTACATACAACTTATTTACCACAACTTTATATTAATTTTTTACTTGTTCCTTGTTCTTGTATAAAATTGTTAATTAAATATGCTGCAAAGACTTCAGTAAGCTGCTGGTTTAGCAGCCTGAAACTTCTATAACAATCGTAATTTATATCTATATGTTTACATGAAAACATCCAAATTTCTATTATTGATCTGCAGAAAGAATCTAAGTGCAAAATATCTGAATATATCATTGTGATGGTCACTAAAGTATCAGTAAAGGCCTTCCATTGTTAGGAAAGGAAACAATTTTTGACTTCACAAACCAGTGGTGAAAGGAAAAGAATTTTGGCATAAATTTGCTTGAATTTTAACCCATGCAGTTTTCATTTTGTGCACTCAACAAAGACTTGGGCAGGACAGGAGAAAAACAACTGGTCTTATCATCTGGATGACTTTTATTAAAACAATAAGTTTAATAAGTAAAATTTAACCTCTTATGCTGGTCAATGGGCAAAATTTAATTTTTTAATGTTATCTGGTATGTGAATAATTCACTTTTGATAATCATTCTGAGATTTCTCAAAAAAAAAAAAAAAAAACTCTAGTTTGCATTTACTATATGACAAAAATCCCAACAATAAATATGTTCTCAAGTATGCCTACTTCTGAATCAAAGCTTATTTCCTACCTATTATTTGTTTTCTCCATTACATTATCTATATAACAATACTGAGATGCCAATAGGCATTATAAGAATGCCAATACACAAGCTATGGACATAGTGTTCAATATCTGTTACTGATGAAAACATATAGTGAATATAAGGAATGCTATAAATTCTAGAATTTGAGTGCATAGTATTCCAGCACTTTCATTGTGGTATATGCTATGAAAATAGAGAACAAAATTAACTGAGCATAACAATTGCTAGCTCTGCATATAGATTCTAATTCTTTATTGACTAAATGTGAGAAAAAGAGCATTTTGAATATTTAAAAGCAGGATATCAGTTCATTAAAATTAGGCTTATCATCAGCCATTTGTATCATTTGGATGATGACAGAAAAATTCCGGATTACTTATCTAAAGGTTTCAATCATCAGAGAATTAAAACAGGCCAAAATTCTATAAGTATCTACATATAGATTTTCTACCTTCAAATAATGAAACACAAATTTGCAATATGATATCTTCTTGTAATCAGCGATCCTTTTTTTCTCCCACATCCTGAATCATATATTTTTGGAATTTCCACTTCAGAATAAAACTTTTCACTGGAAGCCTTAAAAATTTTTAGGGAATTCATATACTTGTAAATAATATTTTATCAGATTTACAATCAAATATATGAGTACATGTGAACAGAAGAAGGTAGAGAAAAAGTGCAGAAAAAAAGCTAGAGGCATAGACAGATATGAAAAACTACAAAAAATTATAAACAGGAGATTATTGTTAAATTTAATACTAAAGCCAGAGCTCAGCTAGTTATATCTTTTATCCAAGAAATTGTAATGTCTATGGTTGTTCTAAATAAAAAAAGTTGTAGCAAAGTATACAGAGCTAATCTGTTTTTCTTGTATAACTGAAATTACCTCCTGGTGAGATTCCCTCTCATAACCTATCAAAACAACCAAGCTTTTCACACAACAGTGTACAAAAGATGACAAACTGAAAACATTCATCTGGATTAAAAAGGCCTCAATTTCAAACACTGTTCATGGTGATAATAAAACATAAAGATGTTATCTGTCTTTTTGCTTAACAATTGAAAAAGAGGGACAGGGGGCTTGAGAGCACAAATAACGAAGAAAGAAGCAGAAAACAGTGCCATTTTATTTCCAAACGTGGTGATAAAATAGGGACTTAGCATACTTGAAACAGGTATCAACACTTCAATTCAAAACTGTGAAAGAATTGTGTTTATAAAGTGCTTGAATCTGATATAATACAAACCAATGAGATAGCCTACCATGTTCCATTAACAATTTAATAATGTTGCAGTTTGACAAAGAGATACATTATTTTCTACTACCAATTAAATCACAGAAATAGGACCATGACAAGAAACTCCATGTAAATCTTAAGTCTGAATAGTTCTGTGAATCACTGAATTTTATTTTTGTTTACATTATTGCAACTTCTTTTTATTGTCAGGTAAATTTACAAAATGTAGGTCATTGTCTCTTATATGAAATGTTCAATTCAAATTAACAATGTTCAACAAATCCATCAAGAGATTTACAATGTTGAGGAGTCATTAGTCACAGTTTCAAATGGATAGGACAACATGATTAAGCCACAGTTCTCTAGGTGTCTTCAATAACACTAGAATTATTATTCCACTCAATTCAGTGTCTAGAATGAAAAGTCGGCTTCCCTCTTCCACAATTTTCAACACTTTACTAAAAATCACCTTGTTATATGTCTGTTCTCTTGAGTACCACAGCTCTTAGAATTCTTATCCAATTTGCAAATTTGCAAAGATATGTGATGTTTAACTCCTAAAAATGGTACTCTTTATCACAATTTCCCATTCCTTTTCTGCATTTTGATGGAATTAAATGAGTAAAAACTGAGTGATACATCAGCACAGTCATGGTCATATACCGTGTCATGCATTATTTATAGCAACCAAGAAGAGTAAGTGGAAGAAATTATTGGGTTCCATATTCAAATCACAGTTCCAATAAACCACCCCTTCCCTCCTTTCTCTTGCAATGAAGATGAGAACTGTGACTGTGATCCTGCAATCCCACACCCAGTTTATTTGTAAGTTCATACAAGAATACATCATGTGACATTTGAAAATATAATATTATCCACACCACAACACTGCACACGGCTATTAGGTGGGTTACAGTATTAAAACTTGTATTTTGAAACAATGAAGAAGTTTGAAAATATCTGTTTTTACATAGTAATAAATCTTTGTAAAATTAGAGCCGCACAAGGACCCAGAAAATAGATTTTTGAGATTCAGAAATTCTGTTAGTTCTATCAAACATGTGAAACAATCAAATGCAAACAAAACATTTAAATCACATTTGAATCTTTTGAATAAACTTGCTTTAAATGTGCCTTTTTCCTTTTATTTTTAGAATTTTTTATTCCAAATACGGCAAAGCAAGATGTTAATTCTACCTGGGCAGTGAGCTTCTTCCATCCATAAGATAGAGAGTCCACTCTCTCAGCATTGCCATCATTGAAGAAGATGTTATACTTGTTGAGCAAGGCATAAGTCTCTTCAATAGGAGTGATGGTCATATCAATGCGAATCTCATTCTCTCTGATCTCATTCAGCGATGCCATGGCAGCTCTAACATCATCCAGATCTTTGATTGGACGAGACAGACGCTTCATCAAGTTATCAACAAATTCTGTGACGCTATCCATCTCAGCACCATTCTTCTCATTGAGAGCTTTGGCATATGCCAGCTTCCAGTTCCTGGTCTCTGTGATGAGGGCCATGCGCAGTTGCTCTGTCAGGAATATGACTGAACCCACACGGAATGATGGCACAATCTCTTCAATGTCCATCTCCAGTTTCTGAATTTAAGAAAACAAAACAAAAATATCATTGCAACCTTGTTGTATTCTCTCTCTCTCTGAGGCCAAACAGCAAAAAATCTTTTACATTTAACCAATTAAATAACAGGAATGATAGATTATAGACATACTTCAGTACAAAATTTGTTCATAATAAGTTTGTACCACCTGTAAGTATCAATCAATCAGACACAGACAAAGATGACTCTCAAAGTCAATGTACAAAATTACTGATATTAATGACAAATTGACAATACCTGGTAATATCTGATCTGTGCTTCAATCTCAGACATGATTGGCTTGTTGGCCATAAACTCCTTCACTTTAGTCTCGGGTTCCTGGAAAAGTTACAGATAGATAAAACCATGTCAGCTGCAAAACAAATATATCTACATGAATAAAATTGTAGAGCAATAATGACTAGCCTGAATTTGTTATTAATGAATGTACATCTGGCCGCAGTACAACACTTTTACATAATCACCAGGAGTATGCCTGAAGAAAAAGAACTCTGTCATATTATCAGCTTATTTAAAATTTTAAAAGTTACTCCCCTTTGCAAATATTCAGTATGAGAGAAGCATGCTATTTCTGATAAAGTAAACTTTATTTGTTGATATTTTCATCATTTTGTTTAAACATGAGTGCTATTTAATAAAACTCAAGCAAAATCAAACTTGAATGTTTTAACAGAATTCAATCAATAGTAGTAAGTTCCTTTAGGCCTTTCGTCTTTTGCAGATAAGACTATCTCAGCCGTTGTTGTAATCCTATCGGGCCATGGTGAAGATTGTCAACTGTCCAAGTGTCTATGCAGCCACCCATCCAGATCTTCCTAGGAACAACCCAAAGTAGATGCCCAAAATGCAAAAATGGGCTTAATGCCCTTATTGTTTTACTTTTACTTTGTTGTTATCTGCCTTCCTCTAGATGAGTGCAAGGAAGAAAAAAATTTGTTTTGAAATAAGAAGCATAAATAATTTTACTGCAATAACACCTGTCCATGCAGGGAGCGGTGGAAGGAGAATGGCTTTCCTCCCCGCCACCACGTACTGCATGGCACAGGTACACACACATTTGTTCTCAATTTTTACCAGGCAAATTTTTAGGGTCCTAAGCGTTAATCCCTGCCCAATCAAGACTACGCATTCAATCGGAACATTTCAACTGTTATTAAAGGGAACAGAGGGTCAATGCAGAGGAGAGAATAGCTAATCAAATAATGTACTGACCTGAGTCCAAAGCTCTGAGTAGCCAGTGAAGTTGTCCAGTGATTCTTGAACATCACCTTTGAAAGTGCTTATAATGGAATTGAGCTGAATGACAATCTTCACCACATCCTTGTGTTCACTGATCACCTGTGGAAATATTCCACACAAAAGGAAATTAAAGCAAGTCAACTTAACCATAAATACAATCATGCAGGTGCGAGAACTTATCTAACAAACCTGTTAAACTATCTCCTTACGTATATATATATTAATTACTTGAAGAAACATTAGTATGTGGCTGCCTGCTTTAGCTGATTTTCTTGATCCCCAAAATAATCTCTAGAGGTTATCAGAAAATGCTTTCACATGGTAAAATCCATCATGTTCAATTGTTATAAATCACTTGTGCAATCAGTTTTTTAACAATTACACGTTTATATTCTCAGGATTCATCTAGATTATCATCTACAAACTTCTCAAAATTATGACAAAATATGCCTACCATTACGAGACAATGTGCTAACCACATCTGAGTTTCAATTACAGACCAACAGATAAATATGATCTCTATTTGATACCACTTCAAGACAAGTTTATTTTATTTTCTTCACGCTCTTTTCATATTTGGTCAGATTGATTCATATTTTATCAGCCAGTTTTTCAATGACAGGGCAACATTTTATCAGCAATAAAAGACACAATAGACTGAGTCTTGAGAACCACCTGTCCAATTTTCTGGACATAATGTAATGAATCACTGACCTTATGTAAGGGTTTGATTTGTGTTGAGCTAGGCATCAGCTTGGCTCCCTCATCTTTCTCATCCATTGCCTGCAGTTCCATTTCCTAGAGAGGAGATAAAACATTCATTAGATACATTTGAGCTACAAATCTGACTATTTAATTCAAACAATAATATGACCAACAATTAACTGCTTAAGCGAAGATTCTGATCTTCACACTACTATTCATAATGAAGCAAATAATTTTTTGTGATCAAAACCATCCAAGAAATCATACAATGAAAAATGATGTTTTAGAATCAAATCAAGATAAGTTGAGCTTTGATCAAATTCAAACCTGCAATCAAAACTTAACAATGAAACATAAAGAGACTAAAATTTACCACAATGTACACACCAAAAAAAAAAAAAAGGAGAGAGAGGGAGAAATTATTCATGACATTAACCAATAAAATACTGTGGTCTCTGCCTAAGAGCTTAGTCACCTGAGGACAAAAAAGCAGGCTCTTAGTCAGACAGGATCTCAGACAGATTGTCGGCATATACAACCTACCTGCCCACTGTCTTATCTGCTTGCTATCTGTGGTTAGTTAAAGATTGATCTCTGAGAATAAGGACAGCTTTCTGAGTTGTGAGGGCCTGTTTTGTAATTAGATCTGACACTGCCTGATCTTTTTTTGGCTTATGACTCTATCAATTATGCCAGATGCCCTCAAGTGTTGAGTGTGTTTCCCTGTGACAATACTATCATTGCTGAATAAAAACATGTTATGGCTACCAACAATCGCACAAACTGCCATGAGTGAACCAAGTGTTTAAAATTAGCCAGACTGAGCAAAGTAAGAAAACAATTAATCGGTCAGGAGGCTAGACCTATTCTTCCCTACACTTAGAACCAATCACGGAAATGTTCCATATGCTATCGAACAATGAAGTGGTTATGAGCTGGTCCAAGAGCTAACTATTTGCACATTCATACATCACTTATCACTATGCTCCTCATTCTTTACTGCATGTCTCGTGCTGTGTGTTTTTTCTCAGATGTATAATATGAAATCAAATTACACCATGAGTACTCTTATTTCCTGCCTGACAACAGATTCTTATGCAGAATTTTACAATGGGAACGTGTTCTTAAGCAAGCAAATTATATAGAAAAAAAAATTATTTTGCAGCAGAGATGGCTTCCTAAACAGAGACCACTGTACTTCGTACTGTGCAATAATAATGATTGTAACAAAAAAACAAATAGCATGACTCATCTCCAGTGAACTATTTTTGATACTGAAATATGAAATAGAAGAAGAGGGAATAAACGGAGGGAGATGGTCAAAATCACACTTTTTGATCAAGAAAGTGAGAAAACTTACCAATATCAGTGAAGCATGAGGAGGAAGAAGAAGAAAATGAGTCAGAATGATATGTTATAATTGTACTATATTTTTCTTTTTTTACTCTTGCGTAAGTAATCAGAGAAAAAAAAAGTTACTGTTTTCTCACACACTGACAGACATGAACATAATGACAAAGACAATACAACTTTGTCAAGTTTCTGTACCTTTTGTTGCTGTCGCTGGTGAAGTACTTGGTGTTCCCAAAATTTCATGTTCTGGGAAGCTTTCAGGATGATCTGCACCCCTTTAGTCAGTGTGTGCTGGAGGTCATCCAGATTGGGACGGATGACCACATTGGGGATCTCCAACACAACATCCACACGGAACAGTGGAGGTTTGGGGTCCTCACGGGACTCGTCACCGATGGCATAGCGATTAGCCTGCAGGCGGCGTTTGATGGCATCCAAAGAAAGACGAGTGCCTGAGAGAAATTGGAAATTGTAAAACCATGAATATGAGGATTTGGAAGTTTTCCTGAATGATGAAATATAGAACTATCATATGTAACTGATAAGAAAACAAGATAATAAAAACACAAACATTTTCCATAATGTATATTCCTCTCTAAGTGTCTCTATGATCCTTGTCCTCTGTGTTATGCAGATTGCAAAATCCATAGTTCAATGGGGATAAAAAAAAATTATGCCTCTGTACATTCCGTATCTGATACAAATCTGCAGATCATTGTATAGAATACATGGTCATAGAGTTTGGAATAAACCATATTTCTACATAAAGAAAACCTCTGGTACTCTCGCCAAAATTCCCCACACATCCAGGACAGATCTGGCCAAAAAATGCCTTTGGTGCCTAATTTTCACTCCTACAAAAAAATATCTTATCACTAAATCAATATTTCTGATAGGTAAAGGCGATTCCTAACTATTTGTGCATAAGAGATCATGACTGCAGCAGACAAGCAGAATGAGTTGTGTTTGTGGATGACAATGGAGATTTGTTGGAAGAACCAGGTCAATGTCAGAATGTCAACAGTATATCGTAACATAGCCCAGACATCTTTTTTATATATGTTCATTGCACTACATTGTAAAATCTTTAAGAACATCTAGAAAATTAGCTACAGCAAAAATAATCTTCAAATCTTAAACTTTCAAGAATCATATCTGGCCTGTCTTTCAATACATTTATCAACAGGTGCTTTGATCACTTTTCTGCATTATTCTATAGATCAGACTTTAAGAATTTTTAACAAGAATTAAGGCATTTCATTTTTATGATTATGTTAACATAATAGTATGAGTTACCTCTGTAGATAGATGTCATGTGCTTGTTAAAATTTGTAGGTATTCATGTAACTAGTTTGAGTGTGATACATGAATTTTACTTTGAATGATTTACAGTGCTTTTTAATGTATAAAATATACAAAACAAATATGTAGTGATTTGTCATGATTATTTTCATGTCCACATACTCCCTCTACTATTAAACTCTGTCCAAATTTGTGCACTTTTAACATGTGACTCACATTTGACAAGAGCTTCTGTGTTCCTCTGAGTGAAGTAGTTAAGGAGGCTGTAATAGCCACAAGGCTGGCATTCCTGGCATCTCTGCTTCTTGTTCTTGGTGTCTGGCTGGGCACAGGGATAGCCTTCCTCGGCAGACAGGCCATCACGCTCCTCAGGGGCAAGGTTGTTCCGCAGAGTGCCCACAAGTTCATTCACAGCACTCTCCACCAACTGACTCTGACTGAAGGACACAAAGATTGGAACATAGTGTTGTGAATTCCATGCATAAAAATTCCTCATGTTTAATCTTATAACTTTCAAATGGTCAGTACATTCAAAGAAATGGCCAATCTGTTCTAAATTCTGTGACTAATTTACTTGCCAATTTACACTCACCACAGAAGTGACAGGTTTTTGTCTCACACTGTCACTAGCCCTAAACCACATAATCTTGTTAACATCCATAACATGAAAAATTGGGTAAATATCTGGCATCAAGCAAAAAGATAAGAAAACACTGAAGGTTACGAGTAATAGACAACAATTAATGGTCTTTGGAAAGGCAGATCTAATGAACTGATGGTAAATCCAATAATCAATAATCAGATCTCTGACTATGACAGCATGATCAAAATCTTAAACTGAATTGTCATACAAATAAAATCTACAATAACATTCATATAATAAACCAGATAGTGTATCACATATCTAAAGGGAGAAAGTAATTCGGTTAATCAGAGAATCTTAGTGAACACTTTACACAAATCTCTTAAAGCTGAACTAGATGTCACTTTCCTAACAGATTTAAGTCTAAAACCATTGATTTTGCATCAAACATAAGAACCATGGAAACAATGGTAGTTTTTCAATTGAATATTTGGAAAAAATTGTTGTTTCTTGTCCACATCTGCATACAGCAACAGCACCAGATGAAATTCATTATATCCTCATAGAGTATATTGCGAATCCATGGGATCAGTGACTTACGTTGCCAGAGATTCTGAGGCAGAGTCTACTATGTCTGTTGTCAGTTGCAGGAATTTGTCAGCAGTGACAGGTTCTTCCTCTGGCAGGTCACACAGTGCAGTCACTGACATATCATCCAGCACAGCTTCAATGCGACAGTCCAGGATGTCCTTCACAGTCTTAGACAGCTTCTCCAGCTGGCTCATGGACTGGTAAATGTTGTCAATGTCTGCAGAGAAACCACAGAGATTACAACTCTATCTTCAACTCAGGATTATGGATTATGTCCTTGTATGATAAAACAAAACAAGGATCAAATCTTAAACTAAATTAGGGTCAGTGTTGTTTGTGTCAGTAGTGACACTTGTTTGATCAGGAGTACATTATATTACTTTATGTTTGAGATGAAAAGTCCAAAAAAAAAAAACAAGGTAAGGTGAAACAAATAGTAACTGTCAACCAGAAACAGAGACAATGCAGTATTGGGGCAGGAAACAGACATGGACTACAATGAAAGACATCATACTTGCTTGATTCAAGAAAGGCATAAAGTATTCAGTCAAAAAATGTACAAACTAATAGCAGAGGATAGTTTGTGGTGAAATGCTGCCCTTTTCTTTGTTTCCTTATTTGGCAAGGCAGAACAGATCCTCAATTCACTTCCCAATTTGCTGGACAATCACTCACTGCTATGTTTGCGCAAATCTAAGCTCATAATGAATTTCCAGCTCGAGAATTTGCCCGATTCTAAAATTCTCATCAACATAAAGATGAACATTGGTAAGACATTTACCACAGTGCCTCAAGGCAAGCACTCACATGATGCTTAATTGCTGTTGAAATTCTAAGTTGTTATTCCATGTGTTGATTGTGTGGACACTTGGGATTTTTCAATTTATGCTAAGGTGTACTTCTGATCAGTGCAATGATTAATTTTTTTGTTTTTGTTTTTATTTACAAAGTCCTCTTGATGAGTCAAAGCATAATAAATCAATGATTGTTACATTGTGGATTGATAAAAATACTCACAAGTACTCAGGTTGAGTGAAGTCCAAGTTAGAGAGGCAATGCCTGGCTTCAATGCTTCATCCACTCTGTTGCGGAAAGGCTTCATCAAGGGAAGCAACACAGCAGGAATAGTGGCTACAATGCGGCGATATTCTACTAGCATCTCTGTGAGTCTGCATACATTAAAACCAAAACCAAAAGATTGATAGATACACTTTACATATTTAAGCATATAATTGATAAATATCACATTAAAAGATCCTTGTAAACATGTTTGCTAAATGCGTGTCATTTAATATGAGCAGGCTGGAAAGAGTGTTTAGTATTTAAAAAGAAATACAAAATTCCTTTCCGACATATGCTCCATGACAATTTTCCATAATCTAGTATTTTCTAATATTTTCTTTTTGCTCAAAACCAGGCATCAATATATCCCTTCCTTCGGTCATTTACTCATAGATGTACAGAGAAATTACAATCACAGTGAAAGTGTGGAAGATATCACTTACGCCACTTGGTTCTCTCTGATCGCTTCCTCTTTCACAATCAGCTCTTTGGCAGCATCTGGGATATCCAAGTGCATCATCTGAAACAAAAAACATCATCAGAACTATGTCCAAAAAAAAAAGATGAAAAGCATTTTATGCAGTAATATTGTTCCATACTGAATCTTTGATAACATTTTCTCAAATGTCTTTTTAATGCTTTACATTGGGATTTCAGTTTTAAATAAGAGTCAGTTTGTTTTAAAAGTTATTCTTTTCCTCTTCCCCAGACAGTAGATGGACTGCTACTTCCCCCACTGTTAATAACTTGGTCAAATTTCAACAGGTGAACGAGTATCGATCATTGGTTGGAATTTCAGACTTTTTTTTATTCCTATCACCTCAAGCTATCAAACATGAGGGAGAAAACTATACTTTTTTCAGGTCAAGATTTCAGATCGTAATATCTTCTTTCAGATATTTAACTGCAGCTGGATAAACTAGACAAAATGTCTTATCAAGGTAAAAATGCAAAAATGTCCTTAGACAGGCATAGTTTTTTAACTGAAAAGTTAGCAAATTCTGTGAAACACATGTAAATGAATAAACGATTCGTTTTTTTCTTGAAGACGCTAGTCATGATTCTCAAGTTATCTCACCTGAAGACACTTGGCCTCTTGGATCAATTCCATGATTTGGAGGTCAAAGTTCACATACAGTTCCTCAGTCTCTGGATGCTTGACCAATAGGGATGCATGCAGGCCAGACTTGGCAGCTTCCACAGCACGGTACCATCCACGGTGGTACAGCATCTGAGAGTGTGAAAACAGCAAAATAGGAGTAAGACTAACAGAAATCTCTTGTCACACTGATTCACTATCATAGTAGTTAGGATTACAATTTGCATTTCTGTGTACTATATTCACATGAAGCAATATTGTTCTACATTCATTGCAAAAAACAGCCAACAACTTTTCATTTCATTAATTCTTAATTGCCATTTACCAAATCTCTCGACTTGATTGGCATATAACACATTTTCAATCAGTTTTCAAATACTAAATTATCTTGAAGTCGAGCTAAAAGTGAATTCCAGACAAAGGACAAAAGTACATGAGTCAAATGAAACTACATTCTTTCTAAAATGATATTATCAATTCTTCAATACAAACTGGCTTGAAAACAACATCCCTAGACCTGAACAACCATTTGCTCAATAGTTTGTATCACATGTCCACCAATTGCTTACCTCATACTCCAGGAGAACACCAGCCATCTTGTTGAAATTCCTAATTATTTTCTTTGATTCTTGGTGCTGAAAAATATTTATATGAATAATAAAATCTTTCCAGAGATAAAAGACAGCACACACATATACAATTATTCCACAAATTAATAAACTAACGGTAGGCTGAATATGACCGAGAAATTATTGTTACTAAAGTGGGATCAAAAGCATCAACAGGAATAAAAACATATCAATGAAACTTATATGACAATCAAAAGTACATTGTAGTATATGTGTTACTGAAATCTAACAATGAGCTCCCACACAAATGGCTATTGAATCAGGGCATGTTTTTCTTTGATATTTGAAAAATAACATAAATCACAATGTCCTGACGTAACGCACCTTCAGAATTTCTGGCTTGTTCTTGAAAATTTTCATTGGGTTCTCAATTTTCCTGTACAGCTGTCTGGCCCAAGCAATTTTTCCTGCAATGGGTGGCAGGTTTCTGGGGATCTGAGGATCATTTTTGTGTTTTTGGTAGATCTTGCGGATAGACTCCAAGTCTCGGCCATAGACATTCATCACCCGCATGTACTTATCTGTCAGGTCCAGCTGGGCAGCACTGATGGCTTCAAATTTGTCCAAAAGCTCCAATGCTTTTTCAGTCTGGGATGAAACAAGGAAAATGCTGTTTTATTCATTATGATCATGAATGAAAGATCATTAAAAAAATTATAACTTTTGTCTCATTAGAACTTGAATATTTCCAGCACTTTGCATTTGACAAGATTTCACTTTTTTCTTTTCTATTGATATGAGATATAGAAAACCAGAATAATTTTTTTATGATCAATGTGTAATCCACTTTTCACAATCTTTTATTCTTAGCTTAATCTAGTTATTTAAGTTGATAAGACATTTTGTCTAGTTTATCCAGCTGCAGTTAAATATAATATATAACAAGTTTTTTTTGTAGTGTCACATTACTTTTCCTGATTACCTTTTTTTTTTTTTACCCTAAACTATCCATTTTTTGCCATCAGATGAACAAACTCTGTGGTGCATTTACAATCTTTGTTTGATTCTACAGCAATATTTATAGCAATATCATTAAGCAAAGGCAGTAAATAAATTAAAGCAATCCTGTTTCATTTATGAACACTTTGTTAGATTTTCATTTGACAGTTAATGCTTACTGTAACTTATAGTCTATTTCATTTTACACATATATATACGACTGAATTTAATTACCCTTTGCATGGGAGAATTTTGACATCACACAACTTGGAGCAGCTCCAGATATGCTGTGGCATCACATTTAAACATCAAATGAACATTTTCTATCTCTTTATACTGAGATGTAACCAAAATAAAATATTGTCTGTGAGACCATATCAATAAAAGGGCACAGTTGGGTGACAAAAACAAAGATGGCTTACGCTGAGAGAGCGGGAGAACCAGGAATCCATGAAAGCTTGAATGGAGTTCCGCAGATTCTCCACCTGATTTCTAAATTCAATGTAGTCACTGTCAAACTGGAATTAGATATAGCATGATGTTGTAAATAACAATCTCAAATGTAAAATTGACATAGAATATAGTCTTTACAGGCAAATTTGAAAACTCATAAGAAAACATAATATATTTATGTAGTACTTTTTCTACATGAAAAGAAAGCAGATAATATGGCAGATTTAAGGCAGAGAATACTCACTTCAAATGAATTTGAGTCCATTAAGATATTAATGCTTGTGAAAAATATTAGAGACCAACCTAATTGTCTTAAGCCATAATCAGAACTGATTGTAATACACAGAGCATGTCAATGCATGGCATGAACACATTTTGCTTTAGTTGCTAGATCACTCTATTACTATATATTGTGTTATTATTGTGTGCTATATGATTACTGCTATGGAAAATTATCACATGCATTTGAATCTGGATAACATCTCTTCACTGAAAACCATGAGATATATAAACTTTGAGAATGAGCCAAGGTAGTTGATGCTGTCCTGACTTCCCCTCAGAAATCACATACAATAAATATCTGTTCTTATTCTCTTGCTCTCCATCTGTGACACCTTCACTCCTTTTTCCTGTGGTCCGAAATATCCTAATGCTTTTCCATGAAATAAATTTCCCATTCACAGTCATAAGGATTATTTCATATGTCAATATATTTCATCATTGCCATGGTTCAAGACATAATAATTCTCCACTGAGTTGAATTAATCACAAAACTCTTGTTTTATGTAAACATACTTCTCCTTTCCTGTGGTCCAAAATATCATAATTCTTCTTTTTGGTGGTATCTACAATGGTCTTGTAGCGGACAATAATGGTGTCAATGCCCTCAATTTTGATTTTTGGTAGACCAGCAAATTGCTCCATGGTGTTGATCATGTCTTTGATCTTATCGAGGCGCTTGCAGAAAGTGTCAAACTTGCCAAAAATGTAGTTCTCACTGCAGAAAATACACAAAAGTACATCATTCAGTTTTTTTGACAGGCAAGCAGCATTTTCCCTCTTGAAAGTATGAATTACAGAGCTCTTCGACTCCATGGCACATTATAGATGTTTGATCTTAGTTTTTATCAGTCCAATTCACTGTGTCTTGCTGTAAAAGCTTTTGAGATAGACAACAAAAATGAACTGTTGCACCTATTCAGCAAGTATGTAAGAATGATTCTGCATAACTATTTCCAAGAAGATCCTGCAATCAAGACAGAATAAACACGAACTAAGAAATGAGCAAACCTGACTTGAATAGTTTGTTATAGAAAGGATTTCTTTCAAAATAATGGGAAAAGCTTTGAGATGTCTCTAGGACATCATCTCAAACTGGAAGGAGGAATGACACAAGTTTCTCTTTAATTTTAAATCTGTTTGATACAAAGATTATTTCATTACCTATTTCAAAAATATATTATAGGAGTCAAATCAAGATTAGCCTTTCAACTGAGGGAAATAGCTATAGACAGTCTAATATGCACAAACACATAAAGACATGCCCAGATACGCTCAAACATAAAATTATATTCATAGCTTGAATGAATCTGCAACAGCACTGTGGCCAAAAATTGAGTGTTTGCTCCTCTGCAGAAAATCTTACATTGCAAAGTTGGTAAAGATTTATACTTCGTTTGTTTTCTTTTTGGTGTCTCACCGGTCCCATGGCTTCTTGGACAGGGAAGCTGAACGTTAACCCTCTCACAGAAGCGTGCATACATTTCAGGGATACTGTGTCTCATAACTGAACCTTTGGTAATTAAAAACTGAATGAAGAGTAGGCAGAGATGCTGCTGCTAATACTTCCAAATAACATTTCTATCTACGAGATTTCACACCAAACTGTGCGTACACTTCATGTTAAGAAAATCCTACTTTCCTAGGAATGAAAGGCTACATGCACAATAAAAACGAAATTTTGCAAAAAACAAAAATGAGTGAATGTTGTGGGTATGGGTATCTCTATCTCCTATCCCTCCTGTCCCACATTCACAGATGAACAATGACAACAACATCAACATCAGACAACAATGGCAAACCAGATTAAGGTTGACAATCAATCAAATCTGATTTGAAAATAGATAGGATCTAGATCATTCATACCTGAACTCAAACTGCCTCTCATTGGGTGTTTCTCGCAGCTTCTCCTTGGTCTTCTGGAAATGTCTCTGATACTCATGGTTCAGATGAATGCACTCATCCAGCCGTTTCAGCAACTCCTCTCTGAAGCAAGGCAAGTACAAAACTATTTTTTTTAAAATGATTTCATAAAGCAAAGGAAAAGAATGTTTTTATTTTACTGCTACATTCTTTTCATCCTAGGAAGAGATAATACATAGTTGCTGTGATCAGGAAATTCACCATCATTTTATCTCAAAAATCTCTCATTTCAGACCTACACTCTATTTTGATATTAATAACCATCTGACTATTCATGCTCAAGTGTCAGCAAATACAATCATATAGGGAGAGTCGTGGTCTGACAATGAGGTCCATAGCTTCCGAAAGTGCTCTGGACACACAAACTCAAGAATTTGCTTCTGCCTATCAATGCCATTCAGCCAGCCTATGGCAGTTTGTTTCAGAGTTAGAGTACAATGTGATGAATAAATTTCAAGCCTGTGCTAACATTCATTATAATGGATGTAGAAATGGGGTATCTGAATTAATATACACCTTGAATTAATTTGCAAAACGCCATAGTACTTCTACCGAGACGATCTTCACTGATTGCCAATTATTAATTTACATTCACCTTTAAATTCTGACAGTAGTTGATATACAATGCCTTTCATATTTATAACATTAAAAAATACAAACCTTGGGTGCTCCCAGATTTTGCTGACTCCTTGGTAGATATAAGCCTTGCAAGTGGTGATCATCTGGTTGGTGACCTTGACAAAGAGAGAGGTCATGCGCTCCGAGGTGTTGTAATACTGGGAGATACTATAGATCATGCGGATGGCATTCATCAGACTGGGGATGTGCTCAATCATGGTGGCCTGGTATAAAAAAGATAGAACATAAAAATATTAACTGCATGTAAAAAATTAAATTATTAGCACAATAATGCTCCACAGATGAACTGCAAATTAAATACTGGAAAAAATGTTTGGTCCAAAACTTTAAAACATTTATTGTTCTTGATGATTACTAATAGAGATCAGCTAAACTGATGATCAGTGTTCAGCAGAATCAGTAAAAAAAAAATATTCAGTAATATCTGATGAAAAACAGAAGACATAAAATATTATGCAAACTATGCATTCAAAGAGCCAATGTCAACAGTACACAGGAACATATTGACACATCAAATGTTGCAGTAAATGATTCAATAAAACAGCATCATAACCAATAGTCTAGATTTCAAGGCACATTCGCTTAGTCGGCTATACAGTATCAGTTAATTATGTCTTTTGAGCTGTTGGTGTTCTCGAAACATTGACTAACTGTTGTATGTAACATCTTTTCTCTTTTTATCTGAGACTATCTTCTGTACAAACAAACCGAGAATTGTATTCTTACAAAGCAGCTTATCAGAATCTCCATCTCACCAGCATGAACCAATGTGTATTCATACAAGCTTTTTCGTGTGAATGTAACACTTAATTTTCAAATGTATTTTGATCTCATTCAAGTGTATGTAATAACATGGGCCTTCATGAAATAGCTGATGAAACTGGGTTGAAAAATGTTACTACAATTCTCAGACTGTCTTGGTATCTTCATAATTTTTAAATTGTCAAGATATTTTTTCATATGTCAATTTGAGCAGAGATACTTCTACTTCTCTGTTTTTACTATAGCATGATAAGAAGCTAGCATGGAGGCTCATGATGTAGACTAAGCTACAAATAGCACTAATAAAAAATTATATGTCCAGCATCCAATGCTCCACAAATATTTTGTGTCATCAAACTTCACAGCATTTTTGTGTCATATTCTAAAACATGTCTTAAGCTTTCTCAACTTACAGGTGTGCACTTGACCAATGGTCCGAAAAATTTCTCCAAGGTGTACAGGTATTTGACATTGTCCTTAGCTTCATTGGCAGCATCAGTGATGCGTCCATCCTGTGTAGAGATAAACATTTTCACAATTTTTTTCTTATTGAAAACAAAGAATCATGAATGCAAATTAATTACCCCTACCTTACACCATTAATATTGGAACGAGGAGATAATGTTTCAATTCTAAGCCATTTTCATAACAATCTTAGAAATAGTATGGAGTTTTGATCAGTGTTGTAAACTGTATTAAGTCTATTTTACCAACTCATAAATTACGAATACTGTAATGACACTCAATTTGAGGAAAAGACTTAGTGACTGACCTTATTTGAGTGCATTACATGATCTAGCAGTGCTACAACAACTGTTCTTGCAGTCCACTCTTGACATCATACTAAGATATGAAGACATAAATGGCAGAATAAAAGCTCACCAGATCCTTCCACTTCTTGAGTGACTTGGACTTAGAGACTTGAAGAACACCAATCACAGCCTTGACACGGGGGCTCTTCATTTGTTCTAGCAAGCTGAAACATACGAATAAAGCTAATGTGAATATGAATTTACAGGCAAAAAGTTACACAAGCTATATAAGGCTACAAGGATGATAATACAGAATTTCAAAGACAAGAAGAGACAAAAACTGCTTTATGAAACAACATACATCATCATTTGTTGCCTTGTCTGGAACAGACACTGGTGATCATGGTTCTCCACTCAGATCTGTTATCAGCCAACCTCAAAAAGGAGTTATTGTCATGACATTTGTTAATTGTCCATGAATTTAGACTTTCTTCGTAGATTTTTCTTTGTCTGCCCCTGTTTTTTTCTGCCTTTTATCTTCCCTGCGATAGCAAGATATTCTAGGCTCCTATGGCAACAGATGTGTCCTAGAAATTTCAATTGCCTCTCTCTTCTTGTTTTGATTACTGATCTTTGCAGATTTGAGTCTTTCAGCACTGACTCATTGGATACATACACACCGCATTTAATTAACAAGAAATAACAAACCAACATGTTGACTGAAATAGAACTGGGGGAGGACAAAAAAGACAAAAACAGTTTTAAAAAAAGTGTCTCACTTGTTGAACTTGGCCATTCTGCTCTTCCAGTAGGAGAGCTCTGCTGTTGGTCCTATGTCATCAGCTTCTCTCCTCATTTGCTCACTCTCTGCCAGCACTTGCTCAATCTGCTTTGACCAGAAAACTAGGAGTTCTTCCAGCTTCTCCAGATGCTCAGTATTACCAGCTGCAGGACAGAAAAGAATGCAGTCATTATTAAGAGAGAAAATCTCAATGACAGGACTGGGTTATTTAAATCTGAAGACAGTGGTTCATACAATACAGGAAGCTTAGGCTAAATTTGTTCACCACTATAGACGGCTGGTTGGATTGAATGAGTAAAAGAACTTGAGAAATTCTTTTGCAGAAGAAACCATTTATATCATCTACTTTGTAAAATACAGTTTCAATACATTCTCTATACATAAATATCATATCTAATAGTTTGGATTATGGAAAATTAAATTAAAATGTTAATCTTTTACTTAAAAGTTACCTGCATCTTGGTAATCAGCTGGAGTTTTTATATTGTCAATGATACTGCTGTGTCCTTTCTCCTGCAGCGTGACCTGTCCCTCCATGTTCTTAAGGGCTGACATTAGACTGTTGACGAACTTCTCTAGATGCTCCAGGAAGTCCTCGACCTGGGCATTACTGCCATTGTCTCTGGACAAAGTGCCCCATTGCTGGCAGACAGATAGATTGTATGATATAAGTAGGATGAGGGAAACTTCATATGTAATATCCAAATACTTTAATTACACTTGATGGTATTAAACTGTAATAGTGAGTGATACATATACAGCCCAGATGCATGCACACACATACAATGGAAGACTGTGGTCGCTGTTAAGGATCCTGTTTCAAAGATGTCACTTAATCATGATGGAAATCAAATACTTGTGTATATTACTCCATTCAAAGGTGTACCAGGACAGACGGACTTTCACTGAATCCGACTCACTCTAACTTGTTCTAGAGAATTATTTCTTACATTCTGACTACACAGAAAGGCCTGCACTGTGTTGACAGGACACTACTGATGCTTCGTTCTTTACATAATAACCAGAAAGCTGAGCCTGACAAAAAGAAACATGCCAGTGACAAATACTGTGGTATGCAATGATTATGGACATCCATTAATTTTTATGACATTCTTTTATGATGCAGATCTACCTCCAGAGATTTGAGAGCTGGCAAGATGATCTTGGACAAATGTTTCTCAAAGCCCGCCAGAATTTTTCCTCCCGTGCAGTCCATAGTTCCAAAATTGACCTCCTGAGCAATATTCTGAGGTGTAATGGCTTTGGTTGTGTTCCTCAGGAAAAAGAGGCAAATACCATGCAGACCCTGATGAATAAGACAAATAAACTGTTAAATCTTCTTACATTTAGGAGGGTAAAAGAATAATTTATTGACAACTAAAGACAGTGCCTTGACTTTTCCAATTTCTCTTCTTTTTTTTTTTTTTTTTAATATCTGTTCTGGCATGATCAGAAACAATGCTTTTGTAATCATTTTTTTTTTTTTTTGTTTGGTCTTATTATAACTTAAATGTCTGATAACCATTCCCAAGACAATATACACAAAACTGGTGTTACTAAAAATATCATTTCTCTTACAAAGCTAATAACAACACAACTTTTATGATTCTTGCCACATGAATTCAGTGCCATTCTAATTTCTCTATAAACTTGGCCATTTACGAGTATATTTTCATTTGTGCACCTGTGCTGGAACATGAAAATGTCAGATATCAAAACTAATTTTAGACTTAAGTGAACAGTATAATAAATTTCAATTTAATGTCTTACCTCTGCATCTCCAGGTGTGATGAACAGCTTCTTCTTGTCAGAATTTCCTTTCTGCAATAAGCAATTCAGACATTTAACCAACTTCTATTTTAATTTACACAGTAAAGTTATACAGTACCCTAACTGCTCTAACTACCTGTATAGCTAAAGTGATTCATATGACAACACTCAGCTCTTTATCCCTCATTCAGCTCCCAGTTCCAGTGGGTAAATATATTTCATACATGAGTTTTCATTCTACTATCCTATCACTGCTCAAAAATGCAGCTTTCGTTTATATATTTAGATGTCACAGGACAAAAAAAAAAAAGAACTGCGGTGACATTAGGGGGGTTCTTCCAGTTCATAACAATATTTGAGGTCATATAACCAACAAAGAACAAACACACAGAATCTCCTGGTCTGGAACGCAGCCTTGAGAAAAACAAAAACCATATACAAAAAAAAAAACAAGACATGACAAACTTACAGCTACATCTTGATAGAAAAACATGATCTTGCGAGATCCATCAGCCCTGAAGAAGTCTTCCATCATATCAAACTAGAATGAGGAAAAAAAAAAGAAACAGTTATTTTTATGATGGTCATGGAAGGAGACTATGGATCATCAAAACAGAAGAAAGTTAGCTGCAACATGATTTCTTGAGAAAAACAAAATATTGAAAAAAGATGAGCACACAGATGTTTTATTTTGTATAATTTTGAAATTATAAACTCATGACATTTTGAAATAAAACAATCCTTTTTTTCTTACACATTCTTTATCGATTCCATCTACCTGGACAGACAATATCAGTTTTTAGAAGAGTGTGAATCACTGCATCATGCCTTTGATCTTTGCTGTTTGATTGAAGTGGAAATAAAGACTCACCCGGTCATCAGAGACCATGAACTCCTCTACAGCTCCACTGTCAAGGTTGAGGGCATTGGCCAGTTGTTCCATCAGATACTTGTGTCTGGCATCCATCTGAAAAAAGAACAGACACAAAAATTAAAGTTACATAACCTGCTTCATTCCATAATAATAAATAAAAAATTAAAAAAAAACCCTTACCAAGCCATCTCTAGGTGAGTGTCTAACTGGATGGTATCTTTCAGTAACTGCTATATCTGTATGGCTGCTAGGGCCACATGCAAGTCCTCTATCGTAAGAGGGTTAATGACACTTATTTGAAAGTTATGTGAATGGATTCTAGATTTGAGTCATTGGTCTACACTGTACTGAAGCGCCTACTCTGATGTTGTTCAATGCTGTGGCCTGCTCATTGGAATGAATGAGTTAATGACCTTAATTCATAAATATTTGATGTTACATTTTCATCATCATCTGGACTAACAGAAAAGATACAGCCAAACACGCAATAGCAGACATGAATACCTCAAAGTGAGAAGTATAAATTGTACATACAGAACAGCGACAGAAAAATCAAGAGGGGCAGAAACTGTATAGTTTTGTGTTTAACTATTTTTCTGTTCATATACAAACTTGCAAACTGGAACTCTGTCGCTCAATGGGAGATTGTTGTGCTCAACCATATTACTTCCCTTTACCAGACAAAAGTGGTGTTAAACAAGCAATATAAAGGGGGTGAAAAAACAAACTTTTCCACTCTTTCGTTAAACCTAAAATTATAAAAATTATATTTAAAAAATATGGCATTATGACAATATTTTATTCTAATTGTTATAATTTTATCAAATTTTCTAGTGATAGTCATGACATGATGACATGAGGCAAAGTGATTGTTTTCCTCTTCACACAGCTTGCTCAACATTCCATGTCTGGCAGTGGGAAGTAAAGATGCCCAGCACAAGGATCTCCCAAAGTGATGAAGATCCAAACCAATTAATGAACAAAGCAATAACTAGTGAGAGTCTATGTTTCTTTTGAGCAGCATTG
The DNA here is from genome assembly GCA_038406235.1 of Peronia verruculata. NCBI lineage: Eukaryota > Metazoa > Mollusca > Gastropoda > Systellommatophora > Onchidiidae > Peronia > Peronia verruculata. The sequence continues at coordinate 28,827 of JBCAUA010827937.1, forward strand.
TGTCCGTGTATAAGAAATGAAGAGAGAATTCTCTTGCCAAAGCGCTT
>JBCAUA010827938.1:1009-14354 GCA_038406235.1 Peronia verruculata
GGGAGAGCTCGCGCGGGCTTCTCTCTCTCTCTCCTCCTCCCCCCCTCACTCTCTCTCTCTCTCTCTCTCTCTCTCTCTCTCTCTCTCTCTCTCAGTTTCTCCATCAGTCTTCTTACCACATGACTTACCTGCCTCCCTCACTGACTATCTCTCCTGTTCAATTACCACCAGTCCTGTCTCGCTGTCCCACTCACTCTGTGCTGTGCTAAGTCGTATTATATCAACGTACATTGATTACATGGTCACCTTTTCCCATTGCCAACTTCCAGTCGGCTCATCCCTCTTCTTCAGATACACCTCCATCCCTCTTTCTTTCCGCCTCCTCGCCTCCCTTTGTCCACGTCATTGTTGCGGAACCATTTTTTTCCCCCACTTTTCTTATCGCCATCTTCTTGTTGCGTCATTACTCATCTTCATTCACATCTCTCTCTCTCTCTCTCTCTCTCTCTCTCTCTCTCTCTCTCTTCGTCTTCTCGGCTCTTCCTTACAAGTCATGTTACATGACCGACGTGTTTCCCTTTTCTTCTTGCCGACTTTTAAATTGTATCATTTTTCATCCTCCCACAGCCCCCCCCCCCTCCCCAACCCAGTTTCCCCACACCCCCTTTACCTTTCTTATTAACCACTCTCATTTTGTCATTACTCTTTCTTCACATACATACATCTTCTTTCTCCTTCCCCCCTCCCCCTTTTTCCCTTTTTTTTTTTTTTCTCACAGCCAGTTCCCAGTTATATTATTCTTTTACCCCCTCTGTATTTTATGCCCCCCTCCACCTCCGCCCCTGTCTTCCTGCACATGCGTTGATAGTGTGATTTAAGGGCAGATCTTTCTTAAACTTACCTGAGCACAAGCTGATGTTGGATGGCTTTCGTAGATTATAAATGCCCAGTGAGATAAATGTTACAGAAGGGATAACGTTAAGATATAGGCAGGCGTTTTATTGGCGTTCATTTCGTTTTTTAGGTGTAAGAAATTTGTATTTCACGACATTGCTTTCAGTTTATGTTTTCTTCTTGATACGTTTGATATATGGAATCGGATTAACCTGTAGTTGGTAGGGAATATTCCTGACTGTTTTTCTCCCCGTCTCTTTTCTTCTTTTCTTTTTTTTTTTTTTCTTCCCCGACCTTTTCTCTCATTCTCTATCTCTCTTTTCTTCCTCTCTTTTGTTTCTTTCCTTTTATCTCGAAGTACGTACATGTATTTATATCTCTTTCTCAATCTCTTTCGCTTACATGGGTATCATTTTTCTGTGGGTGTGTGTGTTTCTTTGTCTCTAAGTCTCTTCCCTCCCCTCCCCTCTCCACTGTTCACTTTCTCATTCTCATTCCTCTCTGCTACACTCAGTCTGCAGGCTCCTGTTTTCGTTCAGGCATTGTGTAGGCAGTAGGTGTACGTCCCATGTAAGAAAATGTTAGCTATTGTGAGAGAAATGAAAAAGTTGGGAAGGAACCAGCGAAAAGAAAGAAAGAAAGAAAGAAAGAAAGAAGGAAAGAAAGTAAAGAGTAAAGAAGTAAAGAAAGAGATAAAGTGACGTTAAACAGGCTTATATGTCTCTGAATCCGTTTATGGAGCGAGAAACACTGTGGTACATAATGCACTTTTCCCGCCTGCCATTGCGCTTTTGAGAAGTTCTGTACTGAATGAGGACTGAATTTGAATGAAAGCTCAAAATTGTGAGCAGTCACAATTAATGGAATCACTCAGACAAAAAGAACATATGAACATACCTTTTATTTATTTATTTGTATCTGTATGTATTTTTTGTTTTGTTTGTCTGTTTGTTTATTTTTTCACTCTTCACGAAACCCATTCTTTTCATGGCTCGACGTGACTTCGTCTGACTTTCTTTGTTTGTTTTGTTGTTTGTCTTTTTGTCAGTAAGTTTCTTCATCGACATGTCAGTGTGTGTGTTTGTTTATGTTTCAATGGTCTGTTCCAGTATGGTTTGTTAATTGTTGTCGCTGTTTGTGTGCACATTTCCGTTCCTATGTGAGTATCGCTCAGCTCAGATTCCAAGATGCAAATCTAATTTCTCTTCCTCTCTCACCCCCTTCAGTCTCCTTGACATGTCCCAGAACGGGGCACATATCCCTTACAATCTGTTTGACATGTCTCTTACAAACGTGTGATTACACCTGACAGAAGTGAGTCCACGTCCAACCGGTGACCCAGATTTCCATGCTATAAAATCTCTTTTATCTCGGCACGAGAGATCTTTAGATTGGAGACGGTAGATCGCTCATGTTTGTGACCTGAAGTTACTCAGTCTAAATCAGTGACGGTTAGATGATATAGCTAAGGCATTTATTCAGACTATTGGCTTTAAGGCGTAAAGGCGTGTGGCGTGTTAGGTCAGCAATTTGTGCTGCGGTCTTTGGAAGCAGAGGTTGGTGGTTCGAATCGCAACGGTTGCATGTTGTAACCTTAGGAAAGATACTTAACACACAATTTTTCTCAGCCCACCCATCTGTGAAACGGGTACCTGATGTAGGCCTATATCGGGGGAAGTACAGTGGCGCTGCACTGCGACGACGCGGTCTGATATGGCCAAGCCAATTTCCCCTCTTGGGGGTCAGGGGATGGTACTTTTACTTTTTAAGGACATTTTTCCGATGTAATTTTGTGTTTTTAAAATGATGATACTCATGATCATGTGATGGTGTTTGCCTGATGAAGAAGCAAAACGGTTCGAAAGTTTGAGGTTTCCGGTAATTACTCAACTTCAACATAATCATATCTGCATGTTATTTGTCCTTCGTCTATATGTAAACATTATGCTAGTGTTCCTCTCTTGTCTTTCTGTTGCATTTATTTCACTTGTTCACCCTCTGTGTTTCATGGTTGTTGTATCTGTCATAGACATGTCACCTCTTTGCTGGAACATGATTGTATCCTAGCGTTTGTAACATACATGTATTACATCCGTTCTCACATTTAAGCTTTGTCTCTTCTTGCCAGCTCTCACAAAACTTGAGAACACATAATGTGTTGCTGTAAGATCTGGTCAGCGACCGAGAACTGTCTGTATTAGAAATTATGATCTCGAAGGCCATGATATTGTGAATGTTGATAGTGATGATAATGTTGATCCAGGCATTAGAGAATGTCTATTACATCAAGAAATTTAGACTGAAAAAGAAGCGACTAGGCACGCACATGTATATTGATGCTCCTTGTATGGAACATGTCACAGCCCGTGGTTCTTTCTTATTTCAATACTTATCGTTTCCCTTGTCATCTTCTCTTCCAGGCCAGGTCGGAGGATGACGTCAAGTCGGAGAAAGAATGGCTGGAGACGGAGAAGATGTGGCTCATCCACCGCGGGGGCTTCTCCGAGGTCTTCCTGCTCAAGTCAGAGAACAGCAATCTGCCCGAGGGTCGAGTACGGGTCAAGCTGGAATCTGGCGACATCATCGAGGTGGATGAGGATGATATTGAAAAGGTGGGTAGTAGATTCCAACTTCATCTCCAACTTCATCCTAGATCACAACTCGCTCTGGAGTCCCCGAAGTTCCTCCTGACTAGCTGTTCAATGGCGTTTTCCATTTGTAACAGTTTTGGGCTGGGCTGTGCATCTCGGCATAAGTTATCTCAGTCCAATCCCGAACGTTTTCTTCTGCCTGCCCTCTACTTTTTTTTCTGTCTTTGTTAATCCCTTATTGTGCAAGTTTAGCAAGGCAGTTGGATCTGGACTATCTGATCTCAATTCCTTTTCTTCACGGTAAGAAGCCATATTGTCTCTGTAAGAAATTTTCTTGTACAACTGTACATTCCAATCCCATAATTATGTGTTTAATCACTGGACACTTGGAGGATTTTGTCTTATTAATTAAAACATCAGGTGTCCAAAAGAATTAGTTTAACCACAAGGAGGCATTTCCTCACCATTGACCTCATGGACTTCCTGTTCTCTCTCCATTCATAGCCATATGACGTGATATAAAAAAAAACAAAAAACAAAAACACTTGCATACTCACATCTTATTGCCATCTCTATATCATGTATGTACCATTTCTTGTACATGATGAGATCATTTGGTAGGCAATCACTACATAAGTAGGTATTAGTGATTTTTTTTAGTCCATCTAGAAAGAAACAGTACTTTGTCACTTTGCAGCTCTCCTCCTCCATTTATCCACCATTCCCTTGGCTTTACCTCCTTCTGTCTTTACCGATACTATTATGAAAATGTGAGAAGATGGGCTCTGTATGCAGATTTGCCAAGATAACCATCTGCAAGTGTTTCAAGAGCATATTATAACCTATGGCATATTATAGCCATGAGTTGAAGTCATGTATCCTTTAAGGAGACAAACTCTATGGCATTATGCAGAGATGAACCTTGACACAGCATCCATTATAAGATGACATTTGGGCATCTGCAAGCCACTACATGCAACTGTCTCTCATGATGTAAATCTAAATTTCCGTCAGTGCCAGTCTCGCTCATTACTGAGTTGATTAATTCCATCAAGATATGTATTGTTTTTATAGCGAGTTTACTTCATAACCATTAGTGTTTGTGTGCAATGAAGGAAAATAATGTGGAGATGTTGCAAAGGTTTGAGAACTAGATGAAAAGAAAAAAAGGCAAAAATATAATTAAAAAATTGAGCATCTGCCAAGTGTCAGCATGAGATTCATTTGATTTTGATATTTGAAAGACAGTTTAGTATGATTTGCTATTCATTAGAAATTTGGCAGCTTCTGAGAAATCCTGGGTAGATGTGTTATCAGAAACATTTTCAGAGGTTCCCTATAACCCCTTCTTGCCAATAATGTGCTAGTGGCCTGATCTCCTGTAGCTGAATGTTGTATATGTAAAGGTATGTGTATATGTAAAGGTTGACCAGACTGTTGTTGGTGGTAGCCTGAGGCCAGAGAGGGTTATAGCTGTCTTTGTCATCATGCTGTAAGCAAGATTAGCTAAAGCTGGGGAAAGTGTCATTTCCCAAGACATCCTCACTCTTTTTCTACCCCCACCTCCCCAGCTGTATGCAAGGCTATCTATGTACACTGTTGTCGCCCAAAATAGATTTCTTCTTTCCTCATCCTCACTCCCTCTTCTTCCTCCTCCTTCCCACACTTAACTCCTTAATTCCTCTCATTTCTCTGCATCTTCCCCTCCTCTCCCTCAGGCAGGTAGTGCTGTACACATGTATTACACAAACACTTCCACACACCTGTAATTTTGGTTCATTGACCACATCCACATCACCCTAGTAAGTCACGGTGACCACATCACCATAGCAGGTCATCATGATCTGCATTATCATAATGCACAAAAATTACTGAGCTTTGTGTAGAATAATGACCTCTGCAATAATTTGTTTGTTCCAGGTAGAGTATGATTGACAATGTGTCATTTCTGCAGCTTGTATAACTGGTATTTCACCACAGTTTGATGAAAATGTTTTACTTCATGTTACATAGTTCTCAGGTATTTTTAATTTTTGTTTTGTTTTTTCTGTGAAATAATAGTTCTCCTCTTGTCCAAGTGATTGGATTTTATTATTCCTTTAGTTATTTATCTGTTTTTGGTTTACTCATTTATGCATGCATCCATCCGTCCAACCATTTATCCATCCACCTATTTATCCAGCCAGCCAGTCAGCCACTTATCTGTCCATTCATTCATTCATTCATTCATGTATTGATTCATTGATTGATTGATTCATTCATTCATTCATTCATTTACTAGTTCGTCTATTCAGTTACTTGTATATTTCTCAATGTATTAACTTGAACTATGGTTCTGTGCAGGCCAACCCTCCACAGTTTGATAGAGCAGAGGACTTGACCTCCTTGCGATACCTGAATGAGTCCAGTGCCCTGCACACCCTCAGACAGCGCTATGCCAGCAACCTGATCCACACCTATGCTGGACCCAACTTGATAGTCATCAACCCCATGCAGCAGCTGCCCATCTACACTGAAAAGGTATTTTGCTAGTTATGTAAAGCATGCAGTGGACAATCCACTCACATGGCAATGTGCTTACCATAAGCCTGGCAGTTTAATAATTGCCCTTCATCTCAAGCTGCTTTGTAGACACTTTATCTATGTGCTTTTTGTATAGTGATAGATATCAGCTGTTCATTATTTAGCTCAGTGGTTGCTGTATACCCATAAGTCTAGCAAAGAAGATAACCTAGTGAGCAGTAGTATTTCCTGGCATTAGTACTCAACTATAGGTAAAATATGAAGGTTTGCATTCTAACGCTCCCCCATGTAGTAGATCAGTAATCCCAGAGGGATGTTCTGAGAGACAATATTCTGAAACTGAAAATTTTCAGGAATTTAAAAATAAAATAAGCAAAGTTTTGAATTAATATATCACTTCATGAAAATTATATAAACAGAAATATTATTGGTAACTGTTTTGCCAATCTTAGTGTATTCCAGGAGTATGTACATCTACAAATGTTTGTGTCTTTCCAAAGGATCAACAACATGACTAGGGAAATGTCATGGCATTAAATTGTCAATAGATTTTTAAGACATAGATATTACTGACCTGTCTTCACCATGCTCATCATCAATGATCAATTTTTGTGTGTTAGTAGTGCATTGTTGACAATTTGCATACAGGGGCTTTTCAACCATTTTGCCACATCATTTCCTGTTGTCTGTTGTTTACTCCAGATCATTCAGATGCTGCGTGGCTGTAAGCAGGAGGACATGCCCCCACACATCTACTCCATGGCCCAGATGTTGTACAGGGACATGCTCAACTCCAGAAAGGACCAGTCCCTGCTATTGATGGGCAAGTCTGGCAGCGGCAAAACCACCAATGCCCAGCATGTCATGCACTACCTGATCACTGCCGCCGGCAACTTCAACAGTGTGTTGACTGGTAAGTGTTGTGTCTGCCTCATCAGCATCTCTATGTAATGCCCTACTTGTGCAATAGTCATACTGTTGATTGGTCATTCTGCCTGTGTCAGGATCACCAATGCCCAGCACATCATGCACCTCCTGATCACTGCCCTCAGTGTGCTGACAAGTAAGTGCTGTGTCTGTTTTCAGTTGTCAGCATCATCATGAAGTGCCCGACTTGTGCAATAGTCATGCTGTTTGTAGGTCAGCCTGCTGGTGTCAGGATCACCAGATGTCAGTACATCATGCACTGTCTTATTACTGCTGGATCATGCACTATCTCATTACTGCTGGCATCTTCAACACTGTGCTGACTAGGAGGTGCTTTGTCTTATACTGTTGTCACTATCTCAGTTTGCTGCCATGCTCATGAACCAACCATACTACATGTATGGATAATGGCAGCAGTGCAGCAACTTCAGCAATACTGTGACTAGTGGGTATTCTGTCAGTCTTCTCAATATAAAAAATATAGTGTCCTGCCCATTGGACAGTCATGCTTGTGATGATATGATCAGTATATGTTGTACTGAACACTCAGCAGCATCATCAAGTGGTGCGCTGCTGTTGGACCTATAATGCCAATGGTTTTCTGAATGGTACGGGTTGATTTCGTGCTATCAGCATCATCATGTATTGCCCTGCTTATAAGGTGATAATTCCCTTGGTTTTCCATTGATCCTTTTCGATAATAATGTTATATCTGCCTCACTCTATTTTCCCAGTATAAAATTTTTGAAAACCATAAACCTGTGTTTATCGAAAGTCAGAAGCTGACAATGGAATGTCTGTTTATGAGGTTTATCAGGTTTTATGATAAAAGACATTCAGGGTGTGATGTACAAAAGATATTTAATACACATAGATATACTTCAGATGTTCTCATGTTTTTTGTTTTTTTTTTTTTCAGTTTTTATATTTACTTTAAACAAACATTATTTACTTAACTAGGGATCTCAAACATTTTGTAAGCATTTTTCTTCTCATTTCAGTGGAGAAGCTGGCCTCAGTCTACACACTCCTACATGCCTTTGGCAACAGTAGGACCACTCTGAATGTGAACGCCAGCAGATTCACACAGATCTTCACTATTGATTTCGATCACTCAGGGCAGATTGGCTCAGCCTCAGTGCAGGTAGGGAAATAGATTTAGAGTTCCATCGTGTAACTTGACAGTTAGTTCAAGATGTGTTTGATGGAAACCATATGATATATCAAAGAACAAAAACTGGTATAGAAAGGAGGAATTAGTGTTTGAAAGAGACTGTTGGACAGGTACATTCAGCCCCAGAATTCCATAAAGATGTTTCTGATATGATTATAATCAGATTTGTCTGTGAAGCTCAGACTATGTAGATTAATGATTTCATAATGGCAGTGGAGCACCTCCTTTTCCCCTTCCCACCCCTTTCCACTACCCTAATCCCCCCTCATTCAAACAAGTTATGTTGCAAGCTAGCTGGCTGTTTAAAGCACTGCATTTAAGGCTGAGCATAAAATCAGTTGATTGATAAGCAACAGGCTCCTCTTTCATGATCACTGCTGGAAAATTCATCTTCAGATCAACTTCTTTCTCTTTTCTTTTAACTCTTTGCCAGGTATCATTTTTATTAACACCCCCCCCCCCCCTCCCCTTTCAAAATGAAGGGGAAAAAACATTGTATTAACTTTATGTTTTTTTGTTTTTTTTTATTTGATGATTTGAAGCATAAAGGCATATCCATCTGTTTTTCTTCTCCCATTTTTGCCATTTTGTCATTATTTGTGGCTTCCTTACTTCCAGTGTCCAAATTTGAAGTGCCAAAACACATTTTCCCTTCATGGGGCAAGTAATAGATATCACGTAGGAAAATGTAAACAAATTTACTCACTTGCAAGCATTACAGGAGAACAGTAAAAATTTATGGGAAAAGTCATTTTTTCTAAAGCATCCTTGTACATTGTTTTACTTTCTCTTTTCTGCAGGCTTTGTTGTGTCAAAGAGTCTGATATTGTTATAGATATTGTATGTTCTTTTTTCACCTTCCTGGATTGAATTTGATAGCATTTTTGTACCTTGTATTTACTTTCTATGTCAGTAGGCACAGTTGTTTCAGAGAGTCTGTTATTGTTCAAAATATTATATGTCCTCCTTTCACCCTTCTGGATTGAATTTGTTTTGTAATGACGATAAAAGTTTGCAGAACAAACAATCTGTTTTCAGTTTAGCTTAAGGCAGACATGTTGTTGCCATTGTTTGCTGTCCACCTGTGGAGCTATTCACTTTTTATTCCAGCTAGAGCGAGAAAACTTAGTTGTCAGGATAGACATATAGTAGTAAAAATCACTATGTAGTTAGTACTGCCACTCTCCTCTTCCCCTATTTCATCATTCTCACCCGTCTGTATTTTCTATAACACTACCACAACACACAAATTGTCAGGATATAGTAGTAAAAATCATTGTGTAGTTGGTAGTTGGTACTACTACTCTCCTCTTCCCTTATTTCATCATTCTCACCCGTCTGTTTCTTCTACAACACTACCACAACACACAAGCCAGGCACAAGGCTTAGATGCCCATTCTGTGAAATACACACACAGTGAATAAGGATGAGTGGATGTACAAGTTCAGGTGGATGAGGATAGTTGGAAAGGGCTATCTCCATGGATGTAAATGTGAAGGCCTTTGAGCATTTCTATTTGTTAACATAATTCAAAATTAACATAGGACATAGCAAAGGAGCTGGTTTTTTTGCACGTCCCATGTTAAGATAGGTTTACCAATTATGGCGTATGTCGGCAGTGAACTCAGTGATAAGTATAGTCTCCCAGATCAGTCAGCATCCTTTTTTTTTTTCAATTAAAGTGAAGATATGATTTTATGCAGAATGAAGTGTGACTTCTACTTAATACAAAAAATTAATGGGAAGAGACCAGGACAAAGACTAGTGACTTAATTTTTTATTCCAGTATCTTTAGGCTGCAAAGTCATCGAAGGCTCCAATATTATTTATGTCTTATTTTTCCGGTTCTGTCTTAAAATTTGCCAGGTCAATCTGTTTGCTTTTTTTTCTTTTTTCTTTCTTACTTTTTTTCTCCTCTGCTGACGATGATGAGATATGAAGGAAAGGTCTGTGGTAAAGAACACTAAGGAAAGCCTCTGGGACCATATGGCTTGCATTAATAGGGGAAGCTGAACCAAAAAAATTTGATGGGCAAAGTTGCTACAAAGAAAAACACTCCCCCCGTGATTTATGTGTTATTTCCATGTCTTTAGATGCCAAGGAAACTCCAGCATTACACAAATATTTTTTTTTTTTTATACTTTCTATCCAAAATATGCTGTGTCAATCACGTACTTCCTGTTTGGTGAGGGAAATGAATAGAAAAGAAATAGGATAAGATAAGATAAGATATGATAAACTTTACTTATTCTCAAAAGAAAAATTCATTCGCAGTTGATGAGACCCAGTATATTTGTAAGATAAGATTTGCACTTACAGGCAGACAAAAAAAAAACAATATCTCAAATAAGGTAAACTCAAGAAACATTGCTTGAAAGCTTTCAGCTGATAGCAGAGATGAATTTCTACAACAGTCATGTTTAGTTCATATATGAACCAAATGCTCACTTCTTTTGGAATATTCCAATGGATTATGAGAGGGGGGGGTCATAGAGTCTTCCCAACTTTGTCTTCATGTTTAATAGAGCTTGGTAGGAAATAATGTTTTTTTATTTCTGTACTTTTAGGACTATTTTTTTTTTTTTTTTTTGAGAGGATCAAATATTATTTTATTTTACGTCCCCATTTCACTGTTCTGTGTTAGTTAAACATGCAAATCATTCACATTTCTCTTGTATGGTTAAGATAACAAAGAATTTTTCATATGAGTTTCGTATGATGGGGAAAAAAAAATTGATGAACAAAGCTGCAACAAAAAAAGCATCTCTTCCTCTGTGATTTGTTTTATGTCCATGCCTTTCTCCAGGCCCTGATGTTTGAGAAGACACGGGTAGTGCGCCGGCCAGAAGGGGAGCCCACCTTCAGCATTTTCTACCAGCTGTTGGCGGGAGCTGACAGTAATCTCAGGTAACAGTCACACACCTCCACCAGGCTCATTCATTTTCTCTCTCTCTCTCTTTTTTTCTCCCTCTCTCTCTCTGCTCTGTCTTTCTCTCTCTCCACTCTATGCTGCTCAAGGCCCGGCTGCTGTCTGAGCTCATTCATTATTTTCCTTTCCACACAAAGAAAAACAGCAGGCCAAAATAGATAATTTCTGGCTCCACTCACTTTTGAAGAGGGGGAGGAGTGGCATTCAGTGATTTAGTGTATGTATGTGTGTGTGTTTTTTGTTTTTTCTTTCACTTTTATTTCTCACTGTTTTATGTGTCTGATCCTGTTCTTTGTCAGTGTATGAGTGCATTTATTCTGTCTATTTCTCATTAGTTTTATGTCTATGCATCTATCTTTTTCTGGTTCTCTCTTTCATTCTCTAAGTGTCTTTGTTGGTTTTTTATTAATTTGTTTCACTTTTTGTTTTTGTGTATGTGTGTGTGTTGCTTCTTTTTATCTTCCTTGCCTCGGTCTTTCACCTTTCCCTAATTGCAGAGGATTATTTAATTATCCATCATTTGCCTGAGAAATTGCCCAAAGAGAGAACCAAGTAATGGTGTGCACCTCTGGCCAGAAAAAAAACTTCATGGATTTCATTATCCACCTGTGGCACTGAGAGTCTTCAGTTACCCCACGTCTGGGGCAGAGAGTTGATTTAATTATCACCAGCTGTCTTAGTTTACTATTTTCCTGCTTAGTCTCATCTGTCAGGAAATATCAGTTGGTAATAAACCTGTGTTAACATTTCATTGACCCCTCTTGTAACTTACTTTGTCTTTGTGGATAAGTTGAATGGGAATCTTTGATTTATTTATTTTTTTTTTTTAATGTCAATGCAAGGTCAACCAGACTCTGAATGAAACATTTGAATGTAAGAGTCATTAGTTTCAGTGATGAAAGAAATTATGGGCTTTAGCAAATTACGAAAGATATTTAGTGTGAGTGCATATTTTTAACTTGTACAACTTGAGATGGCTACTTGCTTTTTTTTTTTGTTTTATGAACTTTTTCTATTAAAATTGGAATCTGGAATGTTTTCTAGCCTATGGTTTGTAAGGTACCAGTATGAATTGATGAATGTTCATATCTTCCATTTTTGTCTGATTTCTTTTTTCACAATTTTGACTACTGCAGTTCTATCCCTGTAATTAACTTACATATGAATCTGTCTTGTTTGCATTGGGAGTCCTCTTTTTTTAGTCATTTGTCCTACCAGCTCTTGCAGTTTTTTTTTTCTCACTTTTTATCATTAGTCCTCATGTGAATTAATTTTGTGAATCTCTGCGCATATTCATTCACTCCTGTTTTCTCCAGTAAATCTCTTAATCTGATCAGGAAACTATTCATCATTATTATCTACAGTCTTCTGATGTTTTTTTTTTTTTTTTCTTTTTTTTCTTACTTCCGTCTTTCTCCTTTATGGCACATATTTTAATCTCTTGACTTATTTCATGTGTATGGCCACTGATGTAGGTAGGATTAAACTGTTTCTCTCTCTTTGTCTCCAGAGCTGAGTGAATTCTCTTTCATCTATCTGCCTGCGGGTGTTTCTCCCACCGTTTTGTTTTTTATAGTTAAATATTCCAGCTGGCCTTAAAGCAGGCCAATAAAACAAAACTAATTTTTTTTAAGCCCATCAAGTCTTTAACCTTAATGATTGATTGCGTCCAGGAATTTTTGTCCGTGGCACTGATCTGTAGGAAATTCTCAAACTCATATGTTTTGGCAAGGTCTGGAGGAATTTTGAAGAAAAGGGCTTAGAGACAGCACTTAATAGGAAAACAAATGAGAAGCATTTACACTGAGCAGGAAAATAAATGAGAATCTTTTGCACTGAGTAGGAAAATATATGAGCATCTTTTATATTGAGTAGGAAAATAAAAACATCTTTTACACTGAGTAGGAAAATAAATAAACAGATATTTTTCATTTAATAAAAAAATAAATAAGCATCATTGTACAGAAAGTAGGTAAATAAATAATTATCCTTTATGATGCTTGAATTTTTCAACACTGCTCATAAGAGGTCGATAGTCAAAATTGTTAGACACATCAGATGATTTACATCAGAGAGCCCAGCATCCTTTGCTTTGCTCTTCCTCTAGGCTAATCTTCGGGTGAAATATGATAATATATACGAGGGCTGTCCCACAGAAAACCGGAAAAGGTCCATAAAATCAACATTTTTTGCCCTATGATAAAGAAAATTGGACACATCATACCTTAACATGTGCTTTATTTCTCAATGTAATCCCCATTCCGCTGGACGCATTTTTCCTGTCGCTGGGTCAGTGAGAAGATACCCTCCCTGAAGAATTTTTCGTCAAGGGATTTCAACCAATCTTTCACGGCTTCCACGAGGTCT